>PPOO01000948.1:86579-131280 GCA_003708545.1 Maudiozyma turicensis
GGGCAGTTTGCCTCTTTTTCGTCGTCGTCGTCGTCGTCCGCTTGCACACAAACAACTCGAGGAAACTGCACAACAACCGTAAAAGAGAAAAAGAAAAAACTTTCTTCGACCAAATATCACTGGACACGGTTGCAATTTGCGCCGGAAATGTTTGTCACAACCTGGGCGTTGCTTTTTCACAACTGTGAAGTGACTCTTTTCTGCTTTCCCATATGGTGGTATGGTATGTTTCGTGTGGAGTGATGGGTAGGTAGGGGACATTTTCTGTACAATTGAAGTAAAGAACATTGAGAGGTTCACTGTTGTCATGACAATATTGTTGAGGGCACTGTTTCTAATGTGGTCTACTGTGTATGTGTGTACAACGAAGGAGTACTCTCTATATTTTAGGTCTGTCAGGTTGTTTCAAAGAAATGACTCGGGAATTAACGGGCGAAGATTGACAAACGGGACCTCGGCGGCAAAGTTCTAAAGGGGAACCAAAATTTGGGAAATATTAGAAAAGAGAGTGCGTGGAGATGAAATACTCAACTATATAAGTAAGGGGGAAATGGTATATATTGGAGAGAATGTATTTCAATTCAATATAATTACAACCGTGCATATTTCTAATTATTTTGTATCGAGGTAGAAATGGTATATTTTAAAGTTACTGCAAAAAAGAAACAAATCAATGTTAAACATGATTTAAAATTAAATTCACGTAGGAAAAATTTCTCCCAAAGAATTAAAATATTTGGCCATAAGATTGGTAATTTCTTTAAGGACACTAAAAGAAAATGTCTTAATTGGAAAGGGAGAAATTTCTAATAATATCCTGATATCATATGTCACTGCCGCATATTCTGCTTTATAAAACAAAATAATCGCAACTACTACCTTCATCATTTTTAAAAAAAATAGACCCTGGGCTAATTAATTTAATTATCTTTCCTTCGACCTGCCTTTCTTGGAACCTTTACAGACTCGTGCATTACTGCCTTCGGTATATCAGACAGTATAATTTTGGTATTGGGAACTTCCACACCGAGAAACAAACACAGCGAACATAAAGTGTAAACAGACAGAGGGAAAAAGAAAGATACACAGAGAAGAAAAAAAACACGCTGCGAAAGCTAAGCTAAAATAGGGATGAGTCTATTACCGTATAGATATTATTACGTACGTAGCATATATTGGGAAAAAATCGCTATATTATACTATATTTTCTCCTTCTTTAAATACAAATCAAGATATAGCCTTAGTGTAAGCGGGAAATAACGATTTCGAAGATTATATTATCAAAAGAAGAAAAATCATAGATTGTTTGATTGATATCATTAGAAGATAATATAGATTGTTATTTTTGAAAATATTACAGTTTTTGTTACTAGATTTTATAGAAGTATTCCCAAGGGTAATATAACCGACTAATAGCAAAAGATTATATTATATTTTCACATCAATAAGAAAACTTCTCATTTGATAAAATTAAGGAAGTGAGATGTCAAATATACCTCATCCCCAAGGGGAACAGACAACACAGAGGAATCCTGGTGTTGAAAATAAATATCAACCTGGGAAACAAATATCTGTTGGGATACATCAAGTGGAAATCTTAAACTATATTGCAGAAGGTGGTTTCGCACAAATTTATTCTGTTAAATTTGTTGAATATTTAAATGAATTTGGTAATGATAATAATGATCCCAATTCATTAAAAGCTGGAGATATAGCGTGTTTGAAAAGAGTAATTGTTCATGATGAAAATGGTTTGAATGAATTAAGAAATGAAGTAGACGTCATGAAGAAATTGAAAGGTGCGCCAAATATTGTTCAATATTATGATTCTAATGCATCAAGGTTACATAATAACTCTACAGGATTTGAAATATTATTATTGATGGAACTTTGTCCGAATGGATCGTTATTGGATTATATGAATCAAAGATTAGCAACAAAATTATCAGAACAAGAAATATTAAAGATCATGTATGATATTACATTAGCATTAAGTCATATGCATTATTTAACAGAACCTTTGTTACATAGAGATATTAAGATTGAAAATGTTCTTGTAGATTCAGATGATAATTTTAAACTATGTGATTTTGGTTCAACTTCGAAAGCATTCCATGTTGTAACAACACATCAAGAAATTGCAATGTTGACACAAAATATTTATGTTCATACAACTCCCCAATATAGATCTCCAGAAATGATTGATTTATACAGATATTTACCTGTAAATGAAAAATCTGATATTTGGGCACTTGGTGTACTTTTATATAAACTTTTATTTTTCACGACTCCCTTTGAAATGACAGGACAATTCGCAATACTACATTCAAAATATGAAATCCCACAAAATAAATTCTCTTCAAAATTAAACAACCTTATAATAATTATGTTATCTGAGAATCCAAACTTAAGACCAAATATTTATCAAGTATTATATCAAATATGTTCCATTTCAGGTATCACAGTTCCAATTAATGACATTTATGAAGCAGGACCATATAATTTTGAAAACTATACGCATTTTCAAAGTAAGATTCAAAGTATGCAATTTCAAATGTTTGAAATTGAAAAAAAGAAAGCTGAAAATCATGGTAAATTAGGACCTGCTGAAAATAAAATGTTGAATAATATATTTATGAATTCATTTGATATAGCATCCAAGATATCGTTTCCAGGTAATGAGATACTGTCAAAACAAGCGACTGTTTCTAAAGAACAAAGTTTTCCTAAGGAAAATCCTCAAGATAAATTGACTTCAACTACGCCTGATGCAATTGCACAAAAATCAGTTCACTCTCAGGATGTTACCTCATTAAATGAAATGGAAGAGGAATTTAAGGATGCAACGAATGGTGCACAAGGTGTGAGAAATAAATTGAACGAAATGGCATTGAAGGAGGAAGGTTCATATTATCCAAGTGTCGGTGAATTGAATCAATTTATTGATAATGATATTAGTCATGTTCAAAATAATAATTCAGAAAATATTACCCAAATGAGATTCCCTGATATTAATCAAGCTCCAGTTACAACACATCCCGAAATATTGGATGCTAAAACGTCTGCAAGTTCAAACAAATTATTTAATCCCATGCCGCAGGATTCTTTAGTCACTGAAAATACAATGAATACATATATGCAACATAAATCTACAAATCCATTCCCAAATATGTCAAATGATCCAAACAGTCAGCAAGTCCAAAAGCAGAATGACTTTGGAAGTATCCCAAATCCTGTTTCGATCAATAATCAACAATTACCTAGAACATACCCTAGTGTTCAAACTCCAGTAGATAGCATTAATTACTTAAATAATCAGACGAATAATGTAGACAGCCGTCTAGGACAACAATCTAATAAGGAGGGTCAATTCAATATAAATGATCCTCAGCAACCCAGATCTATGATGCAGTTCCCACCTTCGGGATCGCCAATTAATGTGAACGTAGATTATATTGCTGCTGCGAATAGCCAGGATCAATTCAAGAGAGCCTATAATCAATTTAAAGGCCTTACTGGAGTAGGTACTACCCAGGGTTCACCTACGGCAAACATTCAACAGAATGTAAATAGTCCAGTTGCCACTAGAGTACAGAGTCAACAGCAACAACAAGTACCGCTAAGTACAACTAATACTCCATCTCCGGCTCCCCCAGTACTACCTTCCAACAGACCACGAAGTTACCATCCAAATCAAAATAGCATGCTGAATAAGAGTTCTTCGTCAGATGAATCTTTACCACCAAAAGTGCCGCCACATCCTAGAAAGAACAGTGAAGGAAGTAAAGCTATGAAAGATGTCGATAATCTAAGAGACCATAAAACGGGAAAATTGAAACTCGAACAAGTGGATGTTAATGTTGATACAAGGCATACACATCGTCACCCACAACATAATCGATCTCATAGGAATTCTGTACATGATAATGTAGGGGTTAGAAGAAGTGTTAGTATGAGTAACAAGCCAAAAATGCTACTGGAAAGACCAACGACAGAAAGTATAGATATTGACTTAGATAAACTGAAAAGAAAATCTCTAGATTTAAAAATGCAAAAAAGTGGATTTGTCTCTGATTTAAAGGATCAAAGTATTCAAGAGAATGAAATTTCAGCCCATCAACAAAATATGGGATCTGGTTTAAATCATCAGAGACTTAGCAAACAGAATGTAAGCAATGGAAGTATACCAAATAGCGCGAGTAATACAGATGAAATTAAAAAATCAATTACAAGAGCAAGACAATCCTTAGATTTAGATAGAGCAAGAAGAGAAGCGTTATTGAGCGGTGATAATAATAAGAGAAAGTCTTTGTTTTCAATGTTTAGAGCGGATAAGAAATGACGAATTTCAGAATATAAAAATATGGCATACTTGTACATGTTACAGGTTTCTTAAAAAGTAGATACGAGAATTTAAATACATACTACGTAAGATATATCAAGAATACAATTCCCAATCCTTCATAACTTGATAGGTGTTCTTATTTGCAAGGAATTGGCCGTTTTGCATCCAACGCTGTTAAGGGTGACACGGGGACACTACGTATGGGGCCAGCGTGCGGTTAGTAAACTATCATGCACATTCCGATGCTGTCGTCAGATTCCTTGGTCAGAACTATTGACTTGTTCTGTCACTGACATATCGACAGATAGTAGCCACTTAGCGCAGGGGTGTATCTATTATGTATTCTAATATATATATGTACTCTCCAATTGTTATGCAATGTTGTTCAACTTGTCCATTCAAATCGAGAATGGAACAATAAGGTGCGATTTGGAGTTGGAGTCAAATCGCCAATTCGCCCACTGTTCAAAATATTCGGATCGCACAGCTCGCAATAACCGAGTTTTATTGAAGAAATTTTATTAAAGCTGAAGTTGAAGTTGCCCGCTAATTACGCGGTGCTCAAGCTTTTGTCAATCTGTGGGAGCGTGTAATTGAATTGGAATACAAGGGATTGGTTCTTGTTAAGTGAGTTAAAGGTCATTCATTTGTTTTAGTAGAAGTTGGAGAAGTTGTAAACACGGTTCTTACATGAACAGAACAAAAGCTGCAGATAATCAGACGTTTTCAGTTCCGAACTATCCGACTTTTTGTTACACCTACCTGTAATATTCATTTGTGTTGGACAGTCAGGTATAAATATAACGCAATATTTCTAAGGAACGGAATTTAAATTTGTTACAGTTCTCCTCATCTAATAATTACTAAATTTGTTTCTGATAATGTTAAGAGGTTCTCTGAAAAGTACATCGTTACTTAAGAGTAATTCAATAAATTATTTAAGAAGTACAAGATCTACAATGGCCATGTCTACAAAGATTTCTTCTGATGCATCTGACAACACCTCTATTGATCCAGCACAGGTTCTTTTCACAGTTAGAGACACTGCAAGAGTTGTGACTTTAAACAGACCTCAAAAGTTAAATGCGTTGAACACAGACATGTGTAATATGATTTTTAAAACATTAAATGAATATTCCAAATCAGATTTAATTAATTTAATCATTCTAAAATCTTCTAATGGTAAAAGATCATTTTGTGCAGGAGGCGATGTAGCTACTGTAGCTAACTGGAATCTAGCTAAGCAATATAATAAATCAGTTGAATTCTTCAAAAATGAATATTCTTTAAATTTCCAATTGGCCACTTTTAATAAACCTATCATATCTATCATGGATGGTATTACTATGGGAGGTGGAGTGGGTTTATCAATTCATGCACCATTCCGTATCGCTTCAGAATTCACTAAATGGGCTATGCCAGAAATGGATATTGGATTTTTCCCAGATGTCGGTGTAACATTTGCATTGCCAAGAGTTATCACTGTTTGTAATGAACATTCTCAAATGGCAGCCTATTTATGTTTATCAGGAGATGTATTGAGCGGTGAAGATGCTTATATGTTAGGTCTTGCCTCACATTATGTTACTCATGAGAATTTAGTAAACCTTGAAAGAAGACTAGGTGAAATTACTCAAGTTGATGTATATCGCGGTCGTTATGGTAATAAGAAATCTGTTGATATGATGGATATCATTAATAAAGCAATTCAAGAATATAGTTATCAATTACCTAAAAATTATAGATTTAGATACTCAGATCTACAATTATCTGTTATTGAAAATTGTTTCGATTTAACAAAAGTTAAAGATATCAAGGATGTTATCAAGAATCTAGAATCTTTCGAGGGTCCATTAGAAGCTAAAAATTTTGCACTTGAAATTAAGGATAGATTATTGAAGAAATCAGTAGTCTCGATGGATTTGGCAATTAGATTATTGCAGGAGAATTCAAAGGATCACATTGAATCATCCATAAGGAGAGATTTGTACACTGCAGCTAATTTGTGTCACAATAATGTCGATAACCTATCAGAATTTTCTGAAGCTACTAATCATAAATTAACTTTAAAGTACAAAGAACCATACAGTTGGAAAAACAATGATAAGACAGTCCTATCGACACAAATAACTGCTTTAACATCACCAAAGCCATCCATTCCAGTATCTTTGTTGAAAAATAGCGTTGATGTGACATGGAGTGATTATCCATCTCATTCAAAATACCAATTACCAACAGAAAAGGCAGTTAAAGATTTACTAGCAACAAATCAATTTACAAAAGAGGCGTTGTTACAATATTTTATGAATCAAAATACCTACACTAAGGATAAAACCGGTGTAAAATATATTTGTAATAACATTATTAGAAGAAAATGTAAACTATCTGAAACTGACTCAACTTTACAATGGGCAGATTAAAATACTTGGCTATTTCGAGAAATTGCTTAATTGAGTATCCTTAAGATAAAAAAATTATTATTCCCTCCCATTATATATTTTAATATTAAATACGTAGAACATGTAAATAATTTCAATATTAACATATTATTACTAACTAATTAACAAAAATAATCCCAACTGATCTGAATATGAAAATTACATTACAGTGAACTATTTAGAATATTACAATTACGCAGAGGATACTGGTTTTGAAAATTCCAACACTTTTGTTAATGATATTTATTTTTTATTTTTTATTTTTTATCTTTCTTTTCTGTCTTTCAAAGACAAAACTAATTAAATATATATTTATTTAAATTTATTTTTGGTGAGTCTTTCTTCTGTTTCTAACACCTTCAGCTAACAGTTGTAAAACCTCTTCGGTAGAATCCCAACCAATACAAGCATCGGTAATGGAACAACCGTATTTCAGACCATCTCTACCACCTTCTGGAGGAACATCTTGTCTACCTTCAACCAAATTAGATTCGATCATAACACCACACAGGGCGTCTTCACCTGCGGTTAGTTGTTCGTAGATAGATTGTGCAACCTTTGGTTGATTTCTGTAATCTTTATTACTGTTACCGTGAGAACAATCAATCATAATTCTTCTCTTTTTACTATCATCAGTTGCGTCAATTAAGTTAGCTTTAGCTAATTGTTCTTTAGCTAATTTAACATTTTCTGGATCAAAATTTGTACCATTCTTACCACCTCTTAGAATTACAAAAGTATCTTCGTTACCTTCGGTACCAACGATAGCAGTGATACCTGGCTTGGTAACAGATAAGAAATAATGGTCATGAGCAGCGGCTCTCATAGCATCGACGGCAACTTGTAAACCACCATCGGTACCATTCTTGAAACCAATTGGGAAAGATAATCCAGAAGCTAATTCTCTATGTAATTGAGATTCAGTGGTTCTGGCACCAATGGCACCTAAAGAGAAACAATCACTCAAGAATTGTGGAGAAATAGTGTCTAACATTTCACCTGCAATTGGTAATTTTTCAACTAACTTGGTGAACATTTCTCTGGATACCCGTAAACCTTTATTGATTTGGAAAGAGTTATCAATATCTGGATCATTAATCAAACCTTTCCAGCCGACTGTAGTTCTTGGTTTTTCTAAGTAAGCTCTCATAATGATTAATAAATCTTTATCTAATTTCTTAGAAATGTTAGCTAATCTATCACAGTATTCGTAAGCAGCCTTTGGATCATGAATAGAACATGGACCAATTACAATAACCATACGATCATCTTGACCGTTTAAAATTTTACAAACATCTTCTCTAGCATTAACGATAATATCCTTACCTTTATCGGAGATTGGGAATTCATGTTGTAATAAATCTGGTGGAGTTAAAGGATCGTAACCTTTGATTCTCCAGTCCTCCAGACGGGTTCTGTCACCAGCGTGATCGTTTTTAATGAACATTATTATAAATATATGGGGGCTAGAAATGTAATTAAGTTAAAACAGAAAGAAGTATGTTTTTGTTTCTCGGTTTATTGTTTCTGTCAAAGAAATACAATAAATATACTTTACTATTCTATTTAATAAAATTATTAGATAATGTAACTAAGTTAATACAGATAAATTAAAATATCCCATCCTTATATATACATATATATGTTTCAATAAAACAATTATTACACAGTGTATGTAGTAGTCGCACACAGGAGTTAGCTGCAGCAGATGATCTGTTGGAAGAACATATTGTCAAATCGGCGAAGACGACAATGACAACGACGTTAATTATCAAATATTTTGGGTATGAGTCAAATCGAACTTCGTCTGTTCTCCTACCTTGATTGCTTAGCTAACCAAAAACAGTCGCGATGATATCCATATATTTTTCAGTGAAAATTTTTGAAATTTTGAAAAATTCTGAAAAAAAAGGCGATGGGGAGCTTTTGTAAGCAAAAAAAACTGTATTTTTTACCAAAATGTGACAAAATTCCACAGAAACCGCGTAGTCCGTGGACTCATTTTTGCTAAAGACAGATTATTCGATTAGCCAGACACTCTACAGGTAGATTGGGTGAGGCAGATTATTAATTTACGTAAGAACGTATGCACATACGAAGTTGTGTAGGGATTATTCGACATTCGAAATAACGATGGCAGATTGAATGGTCAGCTGTTGTGGAGTAGGCAGCGACAAAGTTGTTCTTTTTAGTTCATTCTGACACATGGGGAGACGCCTATTCTCCTGCTATAAGCCAGTAGCTCTCGAACTTACTTAATTCAGGTATCTGTCTTTCCTAAGTATGAGTAATCTTATGTTTTGAAATAGGTTCCAAATGAACCCTGTAAGTAACATTATACATGTAGATTATGTGCATTGGTTTGTGGGTGGTCAAGAACGTCCTGAATATCTGTCTGTTGTCTCTATTTCATATGGAAACCTGTTTCTCTATCAACGCATAATCATGTAAAACGATAGGCCTTCATTCCAGAGTTTTTCAAAAATAGGGTTCTTAGTAAATAGATATTTATGAAAACGATATACCTTGTTGAACATTACACTACAACCGAAATATGATGAACTGATTGTAAATCAAATTTTGCTATAAATTCGTATTCGATTTGGAAAAATGACATTTTTCTTTCGGTTTCCTCATAATAATCATTCCTTTCAGATATAGAAGTAACCCTTAACAATAGTACTTGTAATGGCTACTTAAATAATTGTTGAAAAAGAATCATCGCACTTAATTTATCACCTTGTCTCTTTTCCTTCATAGAACTAAAGTAATCACAATTCCCCCGCCTAAAATATACGAAATGTTCAGAACATTCAGGCTTCCAAAAATTAATTGTAAGTGTAAGCTACCGAACATTGACTATTTAAATACACGAAACCGGTTTATTATACAAGCTTCAATAAATTGCTTATATTATCGAGGTTTGAATTCGGACTAAATATCACTTCGTACGAAAGTGCAGAAATTTGTCCAAAAATAATGAAGGATGCGAGGTTCGAACTCGCGCGGACACCGTCCAACAGATCTTAAGTCTGCCGCCTTAGACCACTCGGCCAACCCTCCAATCAATTTGTGGTTTTTCCGGGAAATAGTAGCATACTCATTCTCATTGAAATTTTGCTTTTTAAATTGGAAGAAATGTTTAATTTCGTGTTCTCTAACTTTTGAAAGGGTTCTAATTTTTGTAAACATCTTTTAAATTTAACACATTTTAACTTATATTATGATTTGAACCAGAAAAGTTTTTATTTTCCTGTTCTACGATGTTTCGGGATGTTTCGGGATGTAAAAATATTTTTTCAAAATTTAAAATTCATAAAATACGTTGTTCTAGGTAGATAAAAGGACAATAAAGGCGTCATTCAATTAAGTCAGAGTGGGTGGTCAGAAGAACTTATTATTAGATATATTGAAAGATGGAAAGCCTTGGTACTTTTACATTTGGGTGCGTAATTGTATATCTTATTCCAACTATAATTTAACTAAATTAGAAGAAAGTAGATAAGTTCCTTAGAGAAAAGCATTTTAAATATCCAAACAGATTTGACTGTAGATTCTGTTGGAAATATATTTGTCGTGAGATACGGTAAGATTCTTTACAACGTGAAAATTTTCACGTATATAAAGAAAGCGCGATTCCTGTTATATGTAGTATTACATAATTCACTTCTATATATCTCTTCCTTGTGAAAGAGGGGGACGAGTAATACTGTCACTGCAGGACACGTAGTCTTCTAGTACAGTATTTTTAATATACTAATCTCATTCCCAAATCTTTCAGCTTCTCGATAGATTCACTTAAACTGGATGAAAAATAAAACTGTACAATATTTTGGGTTCCAGTGTTTTTACAATCAATTAATAAAGTGGGCATAACATGTATTCAACTGCTTGTACCACTGATTTTGACAGATTTCAATTGTATATCTTACGTACCTAAGTGATAACGAGGTTATAGTTTTTGAGATGCAATGTTCAGACTTTGTAAAAATGTTCATGGTGCTAGGGAAAGGAGGGAAACAGTAACGTCAGCATGTTCATTATATTCAATTATTTTTACCAAGAACTATAAACTAATTTTATGAGCTATTCAAGATATTAAGTTAGATCCTGACACACAGCTTAGTTGAAGGTTTGGAGGAAATAATCAGAATATATAACTGAGTAAATGAATAATTCTCATGAATGTACGACGTCCACATATTAATAATATTAGCATCATAAATTTTCTGACACAAGAGTAGTCTTTTTTAAGTGTTAGAATAACTGGGGTTTTTTATTCTTATTGAAACTTTAGTTAAAAGTTATTAATATACTACGTCAAGAGTTATCTGAATATTTTGATTACAGAAAAGGTACATGACAGACAGCACATGTAAAAATAAATTAACACTAAAAGTTGATCCGAGATTATTAAAGAGTAAGTTTTTAGCAAAGTTCCCAATGTGAAGGGTAATTGCTACTCCTTTTGATATATTTGTCTTCCAGAAAAATTTGATTAATATGTATATATAAGAGTAGCAATAAAATGATACTCTATGTGATAGAAATCCTCGTTTCTAGCAGGTTGAGCAATATTAATAGTGTAAGTTTGATTCATTTTATTGATTAATAATATACAGTGTAATGTAAAGTAAATTCTTCGTACTTTCTTTCGGAAGGAATTATTTAATTTACATATTTTGTTTTCTAAACCTCTGTCTTTATATATTATAGATTGGGTTGTTTTCTTTATTCTTCACATTTGTGAACCCTTGTATCCAGATGTCGTCATATAAGCCTATTCATTTATATTAATCGCGCACAATATTCTTTTATTCGTTTAACATGTGCTACCTATTAGGTTTATTCATTTGCTCTTATGATAGTCTTATACTATACATCCTTGGAATATTCAGCTCAGTACTATGAAAGCTCTAAAATGGAACACCAAAAGAAAGAAGTTACCAAATAACATTTAAATAAATGTCTCTTTATTTAATTAACAGAAAACGAATTGCCGGGAATAAAATGAAAATAGTGATGTTTTCACCGATTTAAGTTTGTATTGTTTTCATGCAATACATCGATGATCTCGTTCCGAATGATAGACGCGGCCATTGAAGCCTTCGTCGACAAAAGGCAACCAATAACTAATCTTTGTATAAATAAACAATATGTCAAAATATATATAATTATATACGTCATATATATAGAGGGATATAGAATTCGATATTAAATTTATAGTTATAATAACCTTTGGTATTTCCACTTATTACAATTCTAAATATATATCAACTATTCTAAAACCGTACGATAAAACAATACAAGTTCCAGATTACTTTTTAGAGAATTATATATTTTTTAGGTTTCGTACCTCTCAGGAGAAGTGTATCTTTGAACTAAACGTGTAAATAAAAAAACGATAGTGATAATCTGAAAATCTCTAGAAAAATCGACTTTAACTAAAACAAAAACACTAAATTCATACACCAAAAGAGTAAAAAAGAAAGTGGTTATGCCATTTCCCATGGGAAGTACTAAAAATAGCAAAGTTCAAAAATATTGACCTTATTCTTCATCTATATGTTTATTCTCAGTGTTTGAAATATAATATTTTATGCAAAGTGCAAAAAGGAACTATCTGGGATTGAAACCCTGGAAAATAAGAAACTACTAAGCCGTTATTCCAGGAAAGTTGGATTTCATAACTTGATATGCCATTTTAACTTAATATACCTGCATTAAGTGATGAATTATGGGACGTTATACTATTGCTATTTTTACGCCTTGAAAATCCAAGACTGGAAAAAAAAGACAATTAACCTTTAAAAAGATAATTTCCAACCGTTCTCAATAAAACTAGGAAACTCGAGAAACTGGCCAAAAGAAATATCCTTACATCACCCCAGATAAGTTTTACATAGACTAATAATAAAGTAATGGAAAGACCTTCATTTCTTGACCAAAAACCTCCGAAGGGATACGTTGCTGGTATCGGAAGAGGTGCCACAGGATTTTCAAACAGAGGCGATAAAACACAACGTAAAGTTCCAGCAAGGTTACAAGATCGAAGTAATAAATTATCCAAAGATAAACAGAAATCACAATTTACAAATGCTAATGAGAAAGAGGAAGAAGAAGCTTCTCAAGTCTTTGCTATGATCGACTCAAGAAGAAATGGCAATTCAAAGAATAAAGTCACAAATACGTTTCAAAATCATCTAAATAAGAGTTATCAATTTCAGGATTTAAAAAGAAATCTAAGTTCTGTATCTGTAGACCAATGGTTGAGTATTCCAGAAGCTAATGATTTTACAAGACGAAACAAAAGGAATAGATTAGAAGAACAATTGAATAGAAAATCATACGCTGTTCCAGATAGTCTCATAACTCAAAATGTTAATATAACGAAACTGACGGAGGAAAGGGAGAAATTGTTGGAACAGACGTTGGATACCAATAAGAAAAATATGAAGATAGATAAGGAGACTGAAGACATCAACGGAGCACAATCGTATTTGAATCAATTGGAAGCAGTTAACATGGATATAAATAAGACTCAGACAGACGACATACGGAAAATGCGTTTAGTTTTCCAATCATACAGGAAAACAGATCCTAAGAACCCTGAAAGTTGGATAGCATCTACAAGGCTGGAAGAAAAATGTAGAAGGCTAGATGTAGCGAAAAAGTTGATTGCCGAAGGTTGTCAACATTGTCCACACGACGAAGATATATGGCTAGAAAATATTCGATTGAACCAATCAGATAATCATAAATGCAAAGTCATAATAACGAATGCGATAAAGTTTAATTATAATTCTGTGAAATTGTGGTTAAAAGCCGTAGATTTAGAAAATGAAGAAATTAACAAATATAGAATTGTTAGGAAAGCTTTAGAAGAGATCCCAAAGACAGAACAGCTGTGGGATCTTGCAATAGAATACGAACCAAATACTACTGAAAAAGCTACTATTATGCAAAAAGCTTTGGAATTTATACCCCAAAGTTCCCAGTTATGGACAAAATTAGTTAGGATACAAAATTACGACGATGCTAAGAAATCTTTGAATAGAGCAAGGAAAGCCATACCAAATGATATTAATGTATGGCTATTAGCGATGGAACTGGAAGAAAAAGTGAATAAAGACATATCTGTATCGAAATTGACAAGTATATTGAAGAAAGGTTTTGAACAGTTAAATGCGAACAACATCACAATTTCCTTTGAAAATGGACTGGAGATATCTGAAGAATTTGAAAATAATACAAATGGTAAATATTTTAAATCAATGAGGACACTTGCAAAAATGATATTGAGAGAGACAAACAACAACACTGGCACTAATATTTCACAGGATCAATTGAAGGTAATATTCAAGTCAAAGGACTCGTTAACTAAGATGAATCTTTTGAGAGAATTAACTTTGAGCAATCATGACAGGTTTAGTCTTTGGAAATCGCTGAAAGATATATGTGAGAACTTAAATAGGATAGATGATCTCTATGATGCTTTTGAAACTGTTCTGTTTCACAATTCCGAGTCCAATATTAGTAAATCACCAGAGGCAAACTCAAAATTAATTTTAGTGTATGCAAAAGAAGTTTGGAAGAATGAAGGTAATATCGAGAGGGCTATTGCTATAATTGATAAAGGTTTATATATGTCTCCAGATAATGTTGATATTCTTATTGCAAAATTAAAGTTATTATGTCAAAGTGAATCTTTTCATGAAGTTGAGATACTATTTAAGGAACAGATCCTGGACCACTTAAATGAACCAGATACCTTCAAAATGAAAACTGGGATAGAGCGATTATGCTATAAATACATCAGTTTCCTGCGATACAAAAATGAGAATCAAAAGGCTATCGAGCTTTTAAGTACGAAGTTTATTGTTTGGTTTCCAGGTTGTTTTAAGTTATATTTACAACTGTCACAAGTATACTATGACACCAAAGATTTTAATAATGCCAAACAAATATTGATGAATGGGACAGAATTATTTCAGGATAAACAGAATAGTCATAATGCACTGCTATGGGTTGAAATTGCAAAGATTGAAGAAATTGCAATGGAAAATCCTGTGAGAGCCCGTGCAACTTTAGATGTAGCACTTCTTAATAATGCTGGTAATATTCCCGGTGAAATATTAATTCAATTGGCGAAGATTAATCTAGAAGAAAGAACGGGAAACAAGGAACAGGCACAGCTATTTGTATCAGACGGTTTAAAAAAACATCCCAGAAACGAACTCTTTTGGGTTAAAAAGATATCTTTGGTAGACACAAAGCGTTCATCTCAGAAGAAAACGATGTTTCAAGATGCTCTGAGGAACACAAAGAACAATTACTTAGTAATATTAGAGATTGGGAAAGCATTTTATAGAGACTTCCAATATGCTTCCGCGCTGAAGTGGGTGGAAAGAGCAACTAAGGCCAGTGCGAATTATGGTGATTCATGGATTTGGAAATACCGCTGTGAAATGAAATTAAAGAAAGATACTAAAGGAACCGTTCATGCAGTGAAATCAAATGAACCGATTTACGGACCCGAATGGATTTCTGTTTCCAAGAATCCTAAATTTCAGTATTTTAACAGTGAACACATTTTACAAGTTCTTGTCCAAAGGGAAATCTCTTTCTAATAAAAAAACAAAACAATATGTAACACGTATAAATATATTTCCGTTGTAACAATAATTAACAGCACTTTCGCTGCAATACTTTAAATGTTTATGTCAGACATCTGCAAGATTATTCTGACTAACTCTTTCAACTAGAATGAGTCTCTTTCACACAAGTTTGTATACTATTAACAAGTCCGAGTTGTCAATTTTCACGTGATCCAAAATTCCGCCGTAAACTTAGTGAGTCACCCAAATAGTGTGGGGTGTGGGTTTGGATACACAATTTGGTGAAAATTTTTTGCGAAATCTTCAAAAGAAATTCCGATGGGAAAATTGAACTCAACTGACGGCCTTGCTGTAAAAAGACGAGAGAAAGAGCTGAATAATCACCAAACTCAGATGCTAAACAGTCAAATCGTCTTTGAAGAAAGTGGATAATACACGGTTCTTTTATTGTATTTCGTGTTTAATGCCGTGAAAACGTTCGTACAAAACAAGCTATTGAATACATTGTCCATCTTCCATTCAAGTGAATCCAGGAAAAGTATAATTTCTACAGAGACATATTCTCAACCGTTCGGATTTCTTTCAATTTGAGAACTCTAATTACTGCCGATCTTATTGCTCATCACCACTTAAGCTTGGGTCAGACTTTTAATCCTACTTCACAATATTGATAGCTAGCTACAAATCAATTAAGTGAGTGGTAATATCAACAATTTTTTTAGACTTTATTGCATCTTCCATAATGTTATCGAATGTCGATTTACCAGACATAACTAATTCAAATACTGAAGAGAAAAATTTGTCTTCCATTTTTACTCCCACCGGAAATTATTTATCACCAGCTTCATTAGACGGTAGGACTCCTTCAATTACCAGTGGAAATTCCAACTCTAATACAGGCAACAGCAATAATAATAATAATAATAATAATAATAATAATAATAATAATAACAACAACAACAGTGATAAAGAACAATCGCATACTGCTAATAATAGACTAATTAGGAATCCAAAACCGATTAGCTTACCTTCTCCACTGTCCTTTTTAAACGGTAGTCTGAATCAGCTAGGCCTTCAAAGAAATATGACGAGTTCACCATCGACTATACTTTCTAAAGCTTCTTCAGCTTCTACTCCTAATAGTAACGTTGACATAGAAGACTCTTCAAATGCGTTAAACAAAATAAAAACTGATACATCTGTTAAACCTGATACCTCGGTTTCCTCCACAGTTAAGGATAAAAAAGGCCATGTAGTTAAGAGAAAATACTCGAGAAATGGCTGTACAGAATGTAAAAAGAGAAGAATGAAATGTGATGAAACTAAACCGACGTGTTGGCAATGTGCTAGATTAAACAGAGATTGTGTTTACATTTCAAACCCAAGAAATAAGAAGAGAAAAACACAAAATACAGACAAAGATACCAGTGCTATTAATAACGGTGAAGCACGCACTCACAGCTCAACTCAATCTCCAATAGGATTACTACCATCCCAATCAGATAATGTATTAAATAACATAAGCAACAACGGATCACCATCGATGTTACAAAATATTGCTGGAAACAACAGTTCAATCATGTCACTAAACCAAAATAGTAATAGTGAGAATCCGACCAACGCCAATAATAATAACGACTTCAATAATATTACTAGTGAAGTGTCTAATACTGTGCCCATCGCTGGAATGGATGGGATTGATACAAACTTATTAATGCAAAATTTAAATGATATAGTTAATATGAAACTAAATGACGTAACGAATATTAACGAAGACATGAAGGATCTAGATTTCCCAGATTTAGATATACCTGAACTCCTAATGCCATCAACAAATCATCACAGTTCGGTTCCAATCTCTTTTCTTATGAATAACATCATTCAATTCAATATCAAAATTACATCGTTTAAATTAGGTGGTAAACACGATGAATACTTAAACATCTTCTATAATGATTGTTTAGATACTATCGCTCCATTTTTCCAAAATCAAGGTAACCCACTAAGAGATATTTTATTATCATTTGCAAGAAACGAATCATATTTACTTTCTGCGATTCTAGCCGTTGGCGCTTCCATATCTCATCGTAAATCCAATAAATTCGAGGATGAAAGAAATTATTGTGCATACTTGTCTCATTGTTTAAGTTTATTAAGTGATCAATTCCACAATGAAGCGAATGTGCTAAACAAGATTGAACCCATCATTCTAACAGTTATGTTATTAGCATGGGATTGCATTAATACAATGAATTCACAATGGAGATCACATCTAAAGGGGGTCACAGATTTATTTGCTAAAATCAACGCAGGTAATTCATCTAAAGTGCTTAATGTTGCTAAATGTTGGTTTAAAGTCATCGAAACATTTGCAAGTATAAGTACAAGTCTAGGTGGTTCACTTTATGACGATGATCTTGATGTCATTTTCAATCCATATGATTACCAATATGTTGATTCTTTGAAATTCTTAAACGTCATGACACCACTGAATGAATTTAACCTCCTAAGAGGTCACAAGGAGGATTTCGACCTTGTAATTAGAGAAGTGTTAAGAGGGTTGAACTACGTTCGAAGATGTAGAAAAGGTGTAAATGCAACCCCAAGAGAAAGAGAGGCTCTTAATAAATCGGTAACATTATTAAATTACGGTTTAAGTTATCTGAAATATTCGGAATCTACAAAAGCTAACAATAATGAAAGTAATCAACTAAATTATTTCAAGACCCAAAAGATTCTTGTGGAGATAGATAGACAACTAGAATATGAATTCATCAACAAGACGGGTATAATACCCAGAGAGAGTCAATCACATCCGGAGAACAGTCACATAGAAGATAATGCCATTGATGTTGTCAAAATGAGAAATGGTGAAACAATTGCTATTAGTTGGTATGATATATCGCACCAAACGCAAGTATTATGTTTCCAATTAATTGTTCTTTTAAATTTCTTAGGTTTACCAAAAGAATCTGTCCTCATCCAACAAGTTATCAAAAGACTTATGTCATTTTTTAAATTTTTGGATAGTGATAATCCACCTCGTAATGCCAGAACCTGTTATTCTAATTTTGCTGTCTTATATGCTGGTTTACATGCTGTTGATGAGGAAACGAGGGATATGGTTAGAAGATATTACAAGATTAATGGTGACACTTCTAAGAGACTAACTGATTATAATTTGCACAGATTAGAAAAAGTTTGGTATGGCAAGAAGAACGATGATAATTTAGAGAATCAAGATGTCTTAACGTGGTAAACATTAAAGAAAAGACTTGCATATAGTTATGTAATAATAAAATTTGTATATGAAAAATATAAACATATGTATTATATAAACTTAACAGAAAAACAATGTACTATAATTAGATGATGCAAGCCAAGAAAAAGAAAAAAAAATAGTTAAATCTAAATATTAAAATAACTGTTGAAGCTTTATAAAAGTTTTAGCATATTAAAAATAAAACTTTGTATATACTATACATTATATTTAGCTATATATTATGCTATAGAAGTATTTAATCTATATCTACAAAATATCTTGGATATAAGTATTTCGCCCATTAATACATGGTATCTATATGTGTTAACCAACCATATTATTAAATAGCAGAATAATTGAAAGGATTTTCAGAATGAAATTTTAAAAAAATATAGCATCTTTTCCAACACCCAAATTATAAAAGAGAAAAAAATTTGAAATTATGATTAAAAAAATTACGAACAAAAAAAAATAGTATACGTTACGATGATTATGGAATAATTAGTAATTAGGGTGGTTTAGATGAAAGCTTTATATTTTTCTATTTTCTTGGTTAAAAAAACCGATGACATATTGCTATTTTACATTAATATTTTTGTTCGAGGATATAACTTAAAGCTTGTAAAAAAATGAACTAATAAATTAAATCTGGAGAATAAAAATGATTGTTGGAAATTATTTTGTAAGTAACAGGAAATGAAAAATTAAAAAATTAAAGGATAAAATGAGATTCTTGAAAAAAACTTCTTGATCAAATAAAAAATATCACAGCAAAAATATATATGTTCGTGTGTCTTATTATAGTAGATCATGGGAATCAGAGAAAAATAATTTGTAATGAAGTTTTGATAAAAATATTTTTGGGGGGAGTTTATTTGTTGGTTGAATTGAAAATAAAAAGTTTTGTAAGTTCAAAATCAAGAAATAATAAAATAAAATAGGGCAATTAAAATAAAATGTAACAAAAGATTGCTCATATTAAATAGGAGACAAAAAATCTGTATATTAAATTAATGACTAGTTATTTATTTCTTAGACTTCTTGGACTTCTTTAATTTAGGAGAAGCAGCACCAGACTTTGGAGACTTTGGAGTCTTTGGAGACTTTGGAGACTTTGGAGACTTTGAAGACTTTGGAGAAGCTGGACTCTTGGCACCGGCAGATTCATGATCTTCATGGTGGAAGTTGTAACCTAATTTTTCAACACCAACGTAGTTAGCTAGAGGTAGGAATGCTAATGGACAGAAACATAAGAAACAGATATCTAAGATACCGTAGAAAATCATTTCAGAGTCAACAACTAAAACGTTACCACCTTCAGATAAACCGAAAGAGATTGGGTAGATCAACCAGAAGAAGAAGATCAAAGAAACGTAGATCTTGAAGACGGTGTAAACATCGTTACCAGCTCTGACACATAAGTTCTTAGTAGTGGTTAAGATGGAAGTCATAACAACCCAACTACAGAAGACAGCAAAAGAGAAGTAACCCCATTTGTAAGTGGTGTGAACTAAAGCAGCAAGCAACATACAGACAACGAAAAATTCAGTTAGAACGATGTTGAAAAACATTTGCCATAGAGGAG
Organism: Maudiozyma turicensis; assembly: GCA_003708545.1. Lineage (NCBI taxonomy): Eukaryota > Fungi > Ascomycota > Saccharomycetes > Saccharomycetales > Saccharomycetaceae > Maudiozyma > Maudiozyma turicensis. The sequence continues at coordinate 106,828 of PPOO01000948.1, forward strand.
TCTTACCAAGAATAGAAGCTTGGATAATTGGGAATGGCATAGCTAAGAACCAACCACAGTATCTTGAGTAGAAAATTTGTCTAATACCTAAATGAGTAGTTTGAGTAGAGACTCTGTTGTGGTTGTACTTGGCCTTAACAGGGGTCCAACCTAAGTTAGAAGCCATAGTGAAGTAAGCAATAGTCATAAATAATAATGGGGCAATAACGGTGTAGTATAAGAATCTGTCGTCAACTGGCTTCTTGAACATTAGGAAGATCAAGACAATAGCAGCGAATAAGTTGACACAGAAGACGGTCCATAACCAATCGGAACCACGAGCGGTTAAATGGAAATCAGTACCAGTTGGTTTATTGATTTTGATGGCTTCGTTACCACCTCTTTTAAAGAATTGAACAGTTTCTGACATTTTATATGTTTCTTTATTGGGTTTTTAAATAAAATTTTTTGAGTTCTTTAAAGATTAAAAAGTTTTTGATTTAAAATTCAATGTTTCCAAATTGTATTAAGAAAAGGATTGATATTAAAATTAATTAATTAATTATTAGAAATTATTATTATTATTCTTTAATATTTTACGTTATTTTTTTTAATTCAGTTATAATATTTCTTTTGGATATTGAGAATACTATAATCTTAAGTAGAAAAAAATTCGATTGTATTAAAAATGGTATTAAAAGGTATTAATAAAAAGAATAAATGTAGTTGAGGTTAATTTATCAGTAATTCAGATACAATTGTATGGAGATTATCGATGATGTAGGATAAAGATAAAAAAAGAAAAAATTAAAGTAAAAGTAAAGAGAATATACTAAAAAAAAATTCTTTTAAAATTAAATTACTTAAATAATAAATTGAATTGAGTTAGGAAAAGAAGGAGTGATGTGAAAGAAGGGAAACTTAGGGAAAATGGGTAATTTATAATCAATTGAGAAGATTAAAGTATTTATATATTTAATACAACTTTAAGTGATAAATAGAAAGAAATTAATTATCTTTTTTAATTTTGTCATTTTCTTTTCTTTTTGGGTTTCCCTATGCCTTCTGATAATAAAGTGGACATAAGTTAACATGAATTGGTTAAGAGAGAGACACAGCGACTAAAGAACTGGGCATTGTTATTGATATGAAGAGATTGAGGTAGAAAGTTAAAAAGAGAGATATTGAAAGAGGGATAATTAATTTCAGAAAATAATAACATCATATTACATTATTTTTCATTTAATTACATATTCGGATATACTGTAAGAGAAATGTCAGTAGCGACATGCAATTAATTATAGGGAAAAATGAAAACAAAAACAAACAAGAAATGCAATTGTACAAACGGGTTCTCTCTTTAAGTGAGTCGGTTTTACTACTCTTAGCAAATTCAAAATATTAAGTCAAACAGAGATGCAGTAGAACTTCAAGAAAGATAACCTCAATCAACCAATATTCTCAGTTCATCATCAGCTTTAACATCAGCATCAGGATAATTTTTTTTTTCATTATTATTATTAATTTCACTTCTTATTATCATTATTACCTGAAAAGATTATATCAAACTCTGATCGTAGTATAAACGTTGTAGAGATATGCCATAAGATGAAGGGTGAGAATTAATTACGAATAATTTATTGATATAACAATAATAAAAGAAATTAAGAGCTAAAAAAAGGAGTAGCAAAGAGATCTTCTCACGAACGAACAAATCATTCTATGATAAATAATGAATAACTAACATATATACAATTCGGTACGTAGGACATAATTTGTTATTGTTGTTAAACAATTCTCTGGTGTAAACACTGAATTATTCATCATTTCAATATTCAATGAATCATGTGTAGAAAGATATAATTTAATAGGAAACAATAAAAGAACGTTACGTATTTGTCTTAATTGAGAGTTTATTATTTATTTTTTACTGAAAACAGTTCCGTATTAACGAATAAATGTCGATCCCTTTTTGGAAAGATAATCTGTTTATTTGTTATTATTTGCTATATTAGTCCAATTTTGGAACGGAAAATATAAATCCTTTTCATTGTCATCATATTATGGTTCATAGGCAATTATCTGTGTATTATTATTTTTAGGTAAAACATAAACAGCTCTTTGTCCGAGTCTTTTATAGCTCAGGGTTGTTCCATATGCGTTTTTTTCTCTGTACATTGCCCAACCTATTTGAGGGATTTGCTTGATGGAAAAAAATGAAAAGCGAAAAAAAATGAAATTCAGAGAACGAACAGAAATATTACCGCACGAACGGACATCACAGAGAGAGACTCATTGGAGTTGATTGCTTAAATGCGGTGTAAAGAACTGCAGGACGGTGAAACAACTAAACCTGAGCAGATATGTAAGTACCACACATTTGATGACAAAGATACTTGGTAGGAAAGAGGAAATAAGTTTGTTTGATTAACGAAGAGATAGGTCTCTTCTTCAACTACTTCTATGTTTTCTTATTGCATCTTCTCGTTCAAACATTACGCCAATGAGCAACAGTTCTGTACAGGGCCGTTCTTATCCAAAACGATGTTAGGGTCGACCTCAAAGGTTGAATTTTAATTATCTACCCATTTTAGTCGTTGGCAACAAGGGACCCCTACAAGACGTTTCTCGTTAATGTGCCAAAGGTATGTCTCTTCCTCTTTAAATTACATCAGTTTTGGACTAATAAAGATAATCTTCTACTCTTAGTGTGTAGGTCATTTTTACTGTACCAACTCAACTAATCCTTGAAAGAGCAGAGCTGAATATATGACTTTTATTTCAGGACAATCGTGAAGTGTCTCATCTTATTAATTTATTGTAGTTGAATATGGACCGATTGTCTTTAAAGGCAGGCTTAATTTGATAAGTTTTCATAATGACAATAAGAATCTTGTACTCATCAATTTTGAAGGTTTTCCTGTTTCCTTGTCTTGATTTTCAAAGTTAAAAAGAAGGAAAAGACAATCAAGATTGTCTAACAATAACGCTGAGAAATTGCTTTTTTGTTAACATATTTATTCATCGTATCAATCAAGTTTCCACATAGGTTTTGAATCTTTTAAAGAACTGTAACTGTTTGGGCTTAAAGAGTGCTCTTAATAGTAAGTTAAAACTAAAAATTCATAATTTGGGTTATTCGATTTGTCAAACTAAAACATATCTGAATTACTCTCACAGCAAGTATTATCAGTTATTCACTCTATTACCTTTCCGGTGAATCTGTCACCATTTTGGCTGTGAGTTAATAGATGTTTACAATAGAAAGTAGGGGCCAATATGGCAGAGAAAATGGCGTCTGTCCCCTAAATAATAGGATTATCAGGGTGTACCCTTTAAAATTAGGGTACGGCTTTTATAATCACTAGATTATTATCAGAGCCGAATATATTTGATGTAGAGGAGAATAAGGAGAAAAAATTATGAACGTTTGAGTTGTGATATTTTATGCTATTAATTCCTGCCATCCATTCGTTAATATGTTGTAGATGAGCAAGTTTGCCTAGAAAACGTATGTCATCAAGTATCATTTATCCACAATAAAATTTCGGGGGTTTCAAAGACCTAGATGATCATTTTCAAGCAAATAAAATTACTATAGGGTACATATATAAAAGTTCAGAAAATTCTGGATTACCAATACCTGAGTTTCATTGTTACAAGAGGGTTAACACGGTCATTAGAAACCATTTATTATATATGTCAAGTTCGAAACCTCCTTTCAATAATAACAGTAATCAAGAATAGAACAAGAAAAAGTGCAATACTTAGTTGGAATAATATTAATTTATTGGTCAATTTTTCGTTCTTATTCCAAGTTTAGAATATATTGATACATATACAAATATTTAGTTTATTCATCTTCCGTGCTGTTCAAACCAAACATATTCCAAATCACTTAATTTTGTTAATCTTTAAATATCAGTATATGAGGTCAGAGGTGCCTACGTTCTTATCTTTATATAAACTTATCTGCACTCTATATGAACAACATTTACCACCTTATAAATTAGCCGCCGACCTCTGCAAAGTTTTATCCTGAAAAAATAATAAAGAATTCACACGCTTTTATGGTCATGCCAACAGGGTTAATTGATATTTGTAGGGTTGAGTTTGTTACAAAGTTTCAGAAACCTAAAACATTCAATTTCCAGTAATATTGGCGTAGCTATGTAAACTCATCTGCCCTTGCTTCATTGCATTACGTAGTTTTTTAAACCAATTTACGAACGAATTATTCCTTCATTGATGCATTTCCCTAATTTTCTCCCTTTCCAAAAGAATCTTGTGATGATGGTGCTCAAAACAGAAAACTTTCAACAGAGGTTGGTTGAGTTAACCCTGAAAGAATCGATCATATTGGGAAAAGAACTTTGAAATTCATTGAAAGGGATTAATCTGACAAACGGAATTTCTTTTGTTGTATAGGTGTATACCTAAAAGGGTAATGTCCGGCTTAATTGACGGAAAAACTGAAAGTGGTAAGGTGCTTCCAAAAAAGAAATTAAAAAAACAACAAGAGAACCTCATTCCTTTTTTTCTCTTGTTTATATTTTTGAGCACAAAAGAAACTCAGAAAATATCAACATACGATATTGTTTTTCTTGCTAAGAAAGTGACGCAGAAAAGAAAGGAAAACTCAAATCCCAGAAAAATCTAACAAAAATCCCGCTAAACGAAAAAGAACAGAATATACATGAGCGGGCACAACAATTCCCTACGGACATAATTCTGAAATCTCTGTAAATGAATGAAAACAAAAACAAAAGCAAGAACATCAGACGTACCTGAGAGAAAAACCTTGCAGAACGATAAGCTGTTTAACATTTGTTGTTGTCATTTATTTCTTTTGTTTGTTTCCGCCTTACGCTTTACCGCTTTTGGACTAATACCGCTGATGTCAATTTTAGGAAATATCTTCAATTTAAAATGGCCCATTTTAAACAAAATTAACCAAATTTCAATAATTACGAATCACCTCGGGAAGCGTGCAATCTTGAATCTTTTGAAGAACTCGAGGTTAAGTATTAGCAGATAGATGACTTTCAATTTCGTAGCCTAAAACAGTAATGTAATTGATAACTTTTCTTGTTTCTTAAAACAGGAGATTGTCTCGTCCTCCCCACTTTTTACCTAGCCAATCGCTACTACTTTCATCGTCCTACGTTTTCACCTCGTTTGGAAGACCGTCATCTCCGTTTATGGCAATCATTACAACTAACTCGGGATGTTTTTGTTTTCACCTCCTGATTTGTTAATAAAATCTCGCTAAAGATATGACGACAAAAAGAAAAACAATATGGCGGAAGAGATGTATTTTCTGCCTATTCGTAATTTTTAGGGGTTCAATTTATTGATTTCCATCCCTTCATCCCAAAAGTGGTAACATGTACCAAAGAAACTCATTATACAGAGTTAGGTTCACAATTCCCCAAGACTTACCTCATTATTGAAAGTAAGAAATGCATAACAAAACAAAGCTATATATGATCTTATCTTCTATTCCAATTCATATCCTCTTTTGGGAAAGATGAGAAAGGAATTCCAACCCCAATGAATTGTTACTTACGGATGTCAGGACGATTTGAATTAGGAATTCTGTTAAATATGGCTACATCCTTCTAACTGTTTGGAAACTAATTTTACACGTCGTTAATGTTAATCACCGTTAATATTATAACGGGTCCAATAGTCACATCACGTCTTCTCTTGACACTTTTACCCTTTGGTATTTCATAATTAATACAATTAATGTCTATTTTTATCATCAGGGTCGCAGTTGTCAACAAAAACGGAATATAGTAAACAATCAATGTATTTGAAATAGAAAATGATATAACTTATTGGTTCTGCATTTTAACTACTTTTTTCGTGTTGAATCTGCACCCGATTCCAGAGACTGTTTGTTGAAATGTCATTGAAGTTGTTACTTTAGTAAAGAACCTATTAAACACTCTTTTGTTCACTTCCTAGTCTCGCTCGAAAATCCTTAAGTAAATGGTAAGTAAGAATGCCAAGTGGCTTGTTTATGAACTTTAAACGTTATGAAAAACCATACTTATTAATGATAACAAACAGTATTAAGCTGGTAATTATTAACTCTCAATCAAATAAGGGTATCATATAAGAGGCTATTCGGTTATAAAAGTAGCATATTTGAGTGTTGAACTTTTGATAATCTAACAATCATTTACGCTTTACAGGAGAAACTAAATCATCAAGTTTATAACCTGACTATAACAATTAACTTACTTATACCAATGCAACTTCATCAGAATAGGTTATACCAATGATTCTCTTGTACCTATTTCTCCACTGCCATAAACAGATAATATTGTCGTTTGATTTTCGATGGCAATTAGTTAAGATCGTTACACTGAACGATCAACTTCTTACTATTATACAAATTTTACAACAAAATATAACTACACATAGTAAATATTAAACAATAATTCTTAAATAATTGTTTACTTAGACGCATAATTATAAGTATGGTTGCTACAGATATCTGTTATCTTGAGATGAAATAAAAATAGTTGAATATTTTGGATATATTATGTCATATATTTTGTCAGACATACCAAATAACAACGAATTTCAATAAATTTCATAACAAATTGGAACCTTAACATACATCATTCATATGATTAAAAATTTACTGTTTTTTATGCCAAACGGAACAATTATAATGGATCTACAGTTTATATTGCTGATTAGTTTTTGACATAATTGAAATTATTCCGAAATTCCAATTTTATTTTTTTTTTTTGTTTATTTTTTTTGTTCCGGGGTCTGGTAGGTTCCTCCGAGATGAAAATCAATAAACAAAGGAAAAGGAAGTTTAATTAATCACATTTCATAATCATCGTCTTCTAATTTAGTTCCTACACTTTTCTCTGAGAATATCTAATTTTAATCGAATCATCATTTCTAAACATTCTAAAGTTTATTTCAGAAAAGTAATCGACAGGCACTGGACATTGTTATATAAAATCCCAGGTCTAAGTGAAATCTATGCAAGAAATTCAAGTGTTCTTGGCGTTATTTTATAATACATGAATGAACGTACTCAAATTAGAATTGAACAGTGGCTTCTTAGATGCAAGAGATGTACAAACAAACATCCAAAGGATTGAATGGGAAAAACTATTAGAAAATGCGACACAATATAGTGGTCCTAAGAATATCTACCCTTTACGGAATGCATTTCAGAGAACAACTACTATAGAAATAAATTCTTATAGCAACGGGCGTTATTATCTGGCTGGGACAGATGATGGTTCTGTCACTCTATGGGAATTTGATAGTGAAATTGTTAAGAATACTTCGAATAGCAATCATGAGTCGAGACTAATTAATAAGAGGTTAAAAGTAAGGAAAGGTAAACTTTCTAGGAAGACAGCATCAAATTCAATAGTTGATGGTACTATTGGGACAAATGAGAACTCAACGTTAATACATTCATTTGAGACCAAATATAATAAGTATAGATTATATAGAGGCAACAGCTCACAAGGATCATCAGTCTCAACTAGTGCAAACCCTCAATCAGCTGGAAGGACGATAAGTCAGGAGACTCGTCCATCACAGAACCACCAGTTTGGTATTACATGTATTAAATGGTATGGCAATGATGATGGTATGTTTTTCACGGCAAGCCATGATAAATTAATTAAAATTTGGGATACTAATTCTTTCACTGTAGCACAAAATATTGAATTTACTTATGATGTTCATCAATTAGATAGTGTGCCCAGTGATTTAAACAGCATATTTGTTGCATCTGATGATTATTATCCTCGAATGATAGATTTAAGAAGTATGAATCTTGGTGTAACGATATTTGGGAAAAATAATAAAAATAATAAGCTAACCAGTATGAAATCCGAAATTTTAACTTGTAAATGTAATCCAATAAGAGATAATATAGTTGCGTCCGGAGATAATGAGGGAAGAATCAAGTTATGGGACTTGAGAATGAGAAATAATCTTTTAATGGAATTACAACATAATGAAAATAGATTTAATAATAAGGCACATTCAAAATCGTGCAATGATCTTATCTGGACAGAAGACGGAAATCGAATAATATCTACTGGTCTAGATGGAAAAATATTGAAATGGGAACCCTTTAATATTTCATTGATTGATGCAGTAACACAGATAGGGGAAACGGATCCTTCAAGAAACAAATATAGAAATAGGACATCGCAGAGGTTGTTAACATATGGAAAATATTTAATAATGAATACAGATTACGCAGAATTACAAATATATGACATCGAACAAAGTAAATTCTGGAATAAAATTGACTATCCAACAGATCTATTAGATGAAGATCATGGCGATGATTCACTATTCTGTGGTATTTCTCTTCAAAAAGACCTGACTAACTCAACTGGTTTAAGACTACTTGTTGGTGCAAACAATACCCATAGCACAAAGAGTGATCTAAGAAATAACATTTTAGAGTTCACATGCTGAGAAAATGCCAAGAAAGCGAACTATATCATCGGGTACTGATGGCCATCGCTAATAGGTATAGACAATCTATTATATAAGGCTACCCAATTATATATATATATATATATCGATATAAATATTTATGGAACAAACTTCTTTTCCGTATCCTTTCCAGCCAATGATTGACGGCACATGTTTCTATATGACAAGTTGAACAATCCAGCATGAAAATATCTATTATCTATTCTCTATAGATTTGGTGTTCTTTGCTCAGCTTTGAACTACATTATTTACTGTCTGTCTGCGTTGCACCTGTCTCTGTCTCTCTTTCCAGCTTCCGTCCGTTTCCTTCCTCGTTCTGCCCTCCCTTCCTGCACTGCGTATGTACGTACAGATATCTGTCGAAGTTCCGCGTGCATCCGCATTTTTTTCCCATTTTTCATTTTAACAATATTCTCACAGCGGTAAGAGTTAATTTAGTATGGGGGACCAGAGTAAATAATAAAGGAAACAGCGAAATTTAGGAGAAAGGCGAAGACGAAACTGGGAAACAAGCAAAACAAAAAAAATAGAGAAAAAATAAAATGAAATGTAAGACGAAAGTGGGAAATTAGACAGGAGGGGGCCTTTGGATAGATCGGTTTGAATAGTTAAGACTAGAAAGAGAAAGGTTAAGTAATCAACTGTTTTCATTTATTAAATATTGATTTTGTATACAACAACAGATACGTATATTTTAATATCTGATATTCCATCATCGTTTTGTTTTTGCATTCCTTGTCTTTCAAAAAAGGGTCAATAGCAACATAAGATTATCGGTAGAAATTTTTAAAGAAAACAAGAATAAGTCTAATCATATAGTCCTATACTTTTGATAAAAGCAGTTACGACGATTATTACGGTTGATTTTGTTCGATTGAGAACAAGAGAAAGAAAAAAACTTTAAGAATATCCTTTCCTAGAAAAAGAAACATTAGAATACATCTTTTGTTTGTGCTTTTTGTTTTACAACCACATATATTTGTAATTCATTGAATTTTAAGATATTTTCCATTAGCTGTTAACTTATACAATTTCGAACACTTACAAAGTTATAGTGAGAAGAAAAGAACATATATATATTTTTTTTTTTGCTAAATAATATAATAAATCTCCGATAGATTTGAGTGATAGGAACCAACATTCTAAATTTCTTTGCATTTTATTTTTTATATTTTTTAGAATTATTATCACCGGTACAATAATTGTGATTCCTTTTAATACAAGACTAGTAAGGTTAAACTAGCTCATACAGAAATATCTTTATTGCCAATTTCATAATAGCAGGCCATCCTTTATTATTTTTCTTTTGACATTTGAAGAATATAAATAAGCATACACATAAATAGTAGAGAACTATGTCTAACCCAAATAATGTACCAAATTCAGGAAATGATGGTAAATCACAACTGAAAGAGTTATATAGCCATACTGATGATGATGAGATGGGTCCATCCGTGTCAATGGCTAAAGAAGCTAAGAATAATGAAGATTTTCAGAAATCATCGTTTAATTTGAAAAGAACCAGATCAATGGGTTTATTAGACGAATATATTGACCCAACGAAAAAATTATTAGAACAACACAGAAATAAACAAGAAGAAAATAATACACAGACATCAAATATATCTAAGGATTCCCGATATAAAGAAAATTATAATAATTCATATAGTACAGATTCAGACTCAGATTCAAGTTCAAGTTCGTATTCTAGTTCGTCATCTTCATCCACAGGTTCAGGGTCAAGTTCTAATTCTGATTACTCAGACGAATCTTTATCCGATACTGGCGAAGAACCGGATCAAAATATGACCTCAACTTCAGTCTCACCACCTTCTGTTAATAATGATGATATACTAATTCCACAGGATGACAATGATGTTGTGATAGAACCAGAAAGACATGTAGATTATCTATCTCATAATTGGGATGAATCGGAAATCTCAAATTCTTGGAAATACATTATTTTGAAAAAGAAGAAAAGAGACATTGACCTTGTCAATGCAGCAAGACTAGAAAATGCATCATGGAGAACATGGGCCAAAACAAGAAATCACCTAAAGACAGTATCACCAGAAGTAGTTAATTGGTCCAAGGATTCTGATGTTACATGGTTATATGGACCGATCGTTCGTGATAACCCAATGGATGTACAACATGACGAAGATCATACAGATATGTTTGATGCAAGGGGATATGGTTCAGACGATGAAACTTCTAAAATGTTACCCGTTATTAACACTTCAAAGACGAGTAAAACACCGAAACTTTCTGAGAAAGATAAAAAAATTATATCGCTAAAACCAATTTTAAAGAAAAGAACAGTTCCAGAAATTATAGAAGAAAACTCACAATGGAGACTTAACGAAGCAAGAAAACATTACAACGAAATTAAAAACTCAAATACAGACCCTATTACAAACTTTCATGATTACGATTACTTGGCTGCAAAAGTCAATGCACAATATTTCCAAAAGCAAAAAAGTAATAATAACGAAGATAATTCCGATATTAAATCTCAAAATGACATGAATAGTAAAGATAATGATAACGAGAAATTGTCTTTAGACAAATCTACAGATAATAATAACACGGTAATATCCAGGAATTCTCTTTTCAAGAGTGGTAATGACCAGACAACATCCTCAATTTTAACGAACAAAGCTAAACAGAATGCAAATCATTCAACGAAACCAAAAAGACATATACATTTCAATGATAGAGTAGAACAATGTATTGTCGTTAAAATACCTAGTTCTGACGAAAGTTCGTCAGAGTATAATTCCAGTGAAGAGGAAGACACCGAAGATAGGGCGAATATAGATTCACCAAATTCTGTGAGAACTGGATCTTTACAAAGGACAGGTTCGAGAACATCCTTCTTATTGAACTCTGATGAAGAATCTGGAATGAGCTCTGCAGAAGAATCTGACTCTAATTCAAGTGATGAGGAAAATGGGGATGGTCTATTTATTAATGCAAGATATACAAGAAGATCGGGATCAACTATTCATTCCCCTGTATCATCTGAGAATTCATCCGCTCTTTCTAAAAATGAGAAGAGAAAGCACAAGGTTCGTCCGATTATCAAATTAATGCCTGCGACAACACTAAATTATGGTTCAGATGAAGAGTCCGACAATTCAGATTACAGCAGCTATGGTAATGCTGTATCGCATAATGTCAATACACAAAGAGGTTACGATTATATCTATGATTATAATTCCGTGTATACAGGCGATACATCTAATTTCTTGCCTATTGATAATTGTGATATTGTGGATGTACCTGATGGTATCAATCTTCAATCTTCTATTGCGGATAGTAATAAAAGAAATTATAATTTTGATCAATCCACTGCAACTTTAGGTCCTGAACAGACTACGAATAATGTCACAAGTCAGCTGGAAGCACAAAATAATAAAAATATAGACACAGGTAATGATGATTCGTTTAGTAGTGATGATCAGTATGGTTTATCCTCAAATACTGATGATGACGAATTTATCGAAGACTCTAATTATCAAAGCTCGGATGATGAAGAAGGGAACACTCGTCTAAATAAAGGCAATATAGAACCGGCTGCCGACTATAATGGTCCTGGGCTAAGAAGAACAATTTCCCTGGGTAAAAGTACAGATTCTTTGAAGAACCTCTCGAATGTTGCAATAACAGCTCCAAGTGCGAATGGCTCACATAATTTTGTAACAGGTGAAAGGAAAGAGGGGCAAGACCTGAATAATGGTCTAAACAATGCAAGAATTAGTGGAAGACCGCTCTTATCACAAAGGAGTTCCAACAGAAGTTTTATATTTAATTCGAATAGTGATGATAGTGACGACAGTGACGATAGCGAAGACAGTGAAGTTGGTAAACCATTAGTCAAATCACCATTGCTAACATCGCATGCTGTGTTAAGTACTAAAAAAACTACCAACCATAAATTGACTCCTCCAAGTCGGACTCCAAGTTCATCGTTTTTAAGCAATTCATCTGATCCGAATAAATGATTCTAGAACAACTTTAACATGCCATCACATACTTTAATATTCCATTATAACCCATTTTACATTGAAATTATTAGTTTGACCTGTTATGTGTCACTGAGAAGCATATTTGACCACGAAACTATGATACTACTTACTCGCAACTCTGCATTTCATTTTTATTACTTTATTTTTTTCTAATATTTGGTTACTGTCATACCACGACATAGTTTACCGATTGCATAGGGTAAGCTTAGTGTAAACAATAGCTAAATGATGTAAACATACGTAGTAAATAAATAAGTATTAAATTCAATTTTATTATCTCATTGAGACATAAGTTATTACTTCTTCATTTTGAGGTATAGGTTTTTTTGGACCACCTTGGACTTCGGCGTGAGCTGCGGTTCGAAAATAGACAAAGTCGACTTTGCTGCGTATACGACATAAACAACGTAATGGTTTAAGAACCAAAAACAAGTCATAGAAGGTTAAATACATACAAGGACAGACGGTAAAAGAGTATCTCAAATATAATAATTAACACGATCGAATTATACAATCGATTAATACTATGTCCCAAAATGAAGAGGGTACATTTGTACGGCCACAGATTAGAGTCGAAACCGAAGAACCAATTAATAAAGGAGTCGATTCGAGTGATGTATCTGTGAACCAAGGAGTAACAACATCAGTTACAAGTATGCCACGTAGAAGTGTAGACTCTGTTGCTTCTTTGGGTTTTGTTGCAACAGCCACTACAGGCACAGGTAACCATAGATTTACGTACTCTATGGACTCTAAGTCAGGATCTCAAAATTATTCACCTTTAGGGAACAATTCAATATATGAGGTTGTCATGAATACAAGATATAAACATTGGCTACAAGCACCAACAAACCTAGATATTATTCCAGTCATACTTAGTAAGAATGAGCTAGCTGAAAATTGGAACGGCAATGTAACAAAATATATTGATACGATCAACGATGATGCTGAGGTATTTGTCAATAGATCGAATATCAAAAGTGTGAACCGAATAGAAGAAATGAAATCATATCAAGTAGAGGATGGTAAGTACAAGGGATTCTTAACCAAGAGACAACCAGAGGACGAGTTGAGCATAATCGCAGAAGGAAATGACGCCATTAGCCAAGTGCCGAGTTTCTATTTTGATAAGTCCTTTTCACTGGATAACGAGCGTATATTTAGAAAGGTAACCGAAGGAATTGATTTACGACTTAACAAATTGAGTGAAATAACAGCACACAATGGGAGAGTAATTGATGCGAATGAAAAAGTTCGCGACGCAGCATACACTGAACTAAAAGATAAATTAAGTGACCACTTAGATGTAGTTGAGACATCTCTCGTATCAGAATTATCTAAGGCATCACCTCAATTTCTCTATGCATTAAGTGAAGTTGACAATATTCAGCAAAAGGTAACCGATACAGTCACAGATCTAGAAAAACTTAGTGTGACCCTAAAGAATGATAAATCTAAGGAATTGAATCAAGAAATTGTCAATCTTAAGTCTGTATTCAGAAGAAAAAATGTCGAAAAGTTAGAACAAGGTTTACTTCAAGTTAAACTTGTTTTAGATAAAGTCGAAATATGTAAGTCCCATTATGCGAAAGATGAATATGATAGTAGTCTAGAAATGATTAAGTCCATAGATTCCTTAATACGAGAAAATAATGATAATGATGCGGAGGTGACCAAATGGACCGAACATTGGCCTTATAAATTAGTTGATTTGAAGACTGTACCAGCATTGCTTGAAACTCGTGAATTTCTAACAAATATGAAGATAGAAGTTGGTGGAAAACTTTCTATTCAACTATCAAATATCCTACTTGACGACGTAAGGACTCACTGTGAACATATAGATATTTGGGAGACATTAGATAAAATTCAAAAAGGGTGCGATACCAAAGTAAACTATTCCGAATTAAATACATCCTTACAAGATACTATCAAGAACATCATCACCAAGCTATATAAATGCGAGGAGCTGGCTAGCGCTTTTGCACTTTACCAAAATAAGGGTTTAACTGAATGCAAAAATATTATCAAGAAATACTTACCGGCAGGTCGTAATGTCACCCAGTCAGCAACTATATCGTCAGCACCATCATCTACTTCGTTAGCGGAAAAACAAAAAGATGTGTCTCCTGGCGCCGATACATCGTTAAATGATATTAAGCAAGCTACTGCAGGAACAGCTGCCCCAAAACTTTCTACATTAATTAGGGAGCAGACTCCAACAGAATTTCAAGATATGACTGTTGAAATCTTTGTAAGATGTAGTGAGGCAATCAAAATCTTATTTCAACATCAAAAAATTTTGTTAGATATAGCCCTTAATGTTATTGATGCTGAAGGCGGAGAGAACAGGGCATCTGAAAATCAGCATAATATGATTACACAACTAGATATACGCCAAGGAATTAATGATATTATTGGTGTTGTACAACTTCGTATGGGTAAAATTTTAGCAGTGAGAAAAGAAATTACATCTGCCTTGCGTTATGATCATTTCTTACAACTTTATTCCATCACAGTTTTGTTTATTCAAGAATGTGAAGCCCAAAGTGGTGAATTTTTAACTAAATTTCTAAGCGACTGCCTAGCTTCACAAATTAAACATTGCATTTCAAACAGAGACATGAAAAATACAAGAACAATACAAAAGAAAATTGAATTAGAGAATTGGCAACCATTTATTGTTAACCCATTATTCCAAAAAGAAGTAAATGAGGTAGTTGCTTGTGTAGATATCGATCCAATAGCATGGACTAACCTTACCAATCTCACTCGAGAAAAAGAATTAAACCAGGAAGAAGGAAGCTTAAAAACAAAGGGTGAGCGTGATTCCAGCCCAATAGCAGCTACAGGTAATAGAAAATCTGTTGTTGTCGGGGACAACACCTTTGTTGCAAGCGACTCACTGTTAACTGCTATCACACAAATAAGGGAGCTTTTAATATTATCTATCAACCTTCCATCAATATATCTCTCATATTTTGAAAAACTATGTTATAATTTACTGAAATACTTCAATACATACACAATCAGTACTCTTACAACACCAGGCAGACCAATTAAAAACTCCGGTAAAAATTTATCCATTATGGCAGAATCCTTAGACTGTCTTGCTGAATTTATTGGTATAGTGCAGAGATTTTATCAAAGGATATCCAACTCTACAAGAGATTTCGAACCATATGATCCGAGTAATTATGCTTCTTTACTGCAACAGTACAGAGCGTCGACTGAAAGGATCTATGCTGCTAACGCACCTCCACCGCCTTCTTAATTAAACTTGAGTAAATGTTTAAGTCCAAAATAAATATCCATATGTAGTGATACAAAAAGTTAACAATATTTTATAAACTACATCAAATCCGAATCTAAGATACCACAAACGGTATACCCTTCCAGTTCATATTTATTAAATGTTACCCGAATATCACTTGTCACGAATGCAATCCAAACGTTAACGCGTTGATTCAAACTTTGGAAATATTTTTTTTACATTTCACTTCGGAGCGTTACTTTGTAAAGATTGAGGACATAAAGAAACAAGCAAATAAAAATTGAAACAAAGAGAAGGTAACACCCTGACACTTTAAAAGATATTACCCTGATTTGAGATCAAAAGTGTAAACAAAGGTTATCAAGATCGAAAGCAAACATATCTATCCCGGACTATCCTTTGAAAGTTATTCAAAGATTTACATTGACGATATTTTTGTGTGATTTCATCGTGTTTCTCTAGGAAGAACATTGAATTGATTGTTTATCAGTTAGATTTAAAGAATAAGATTGCTCTACAATTTAGATAAACCTCACCACTCATCGCTCATTGCTAAATTATTTTAATTATTTATTATAATGACTCAAAGAAGTGGGAACAATGATGATGGTGGGTCTAATGCTCAATCCGTTGAAGAAGCTGTTTTAGAATACGTAGGTGGCCGTTTCCCCCAAGATGATCTACGGAAAATGGCATCCGATAGAGATAACGACAGTAACGGCAATGGACTGGGAGACCAAAATATAAAGAACCATGGAGATGAAAATGGCACCGCACCATCAAACAATGACGATATGAGCTGGTATTTGAAGCACGACGAAGATATCAATCAAGATGAGCATACAGGGAATGACATCGACGCGAACGGCGGCGACAATCCGGAATCAGTTGCCATGGCAGCAGTTGTAGCAGCATATGCCTCATCGTCTTCATCTGCAACAGGAACCAGTAAATCCAGTAAACGTAAACATAAAAAATCACACGGTGATAAAGAAAGTTCTAAAAAACATAAAAAGCAAAAGAAACAAAAGAAAAGTTCTAAAAATAAAAGTTCCAAGAAAAGCGATGAAATAGAAGAAGAAACTACCGAGGTGCAAGCTATTGCAGTTGATCCTGAATTAGCTACTCTTGATAATGACGAAGGTTCCGAAAATGCAAATCTACAATCTAATGAATCATCTAACAAAGATATTAACGGACTTAATATTACACAAAATCAGGATTTCCAACAATATCTAAATACCGATATTCCAATTAAAGAAGAAAGCTCTAAAAAGGAATCGACGGCAGATACATCCAAAAAATCTAAAAAGAAGAAGAGATCAAATGAATCAGAGGAATCGAATACTTTAACTGATATAGTTCCGGTGTCAGAGGAAATGGATTCTAACAAGGATAATAACTTAGAGAAAAGTCCACTTAAAAATCCATTAGAAGCACCAGACCATACAATTGTCAGTATGAGGGCTGACAAAGACACACTTTTACTTTCTGACGCAGCTAAGAACGCCTCTTCACTTATCAGAGATTCATCTCAAGGTACTGGGAAAGCTTTTGATGAAATGGAAGAAAAAGCTTTAGAGCGTTTCATTGATGAATACAGAATCATTAAGGGTTTCACAAGAAAAGAAACTTGTGAAAGAATTTGGACGAACGGTCGCAGAAAGGACGATTTCTGGATCAATATTTGTAAAGTTTTACCATACAGAACAAGGTCGTCTATTTACAAACATGTGCGTAGAAAATATCATATTTTTGAACAACGTGGTAAATGGACTAAAGAAGAAGATGCCGAGCTAGCAAAACTGTGTATTGACAAAGAAGGACAATGGTCTGAAATTGGGAGAATTATTGGTAGAATGCCAGAAGACTGCAGAGATCGTTTTAGAAATTATATTAAATGTGGGTCCAATAGAGCATCAAATAAATGGACGAAAGAAGAAGAAGAAAAATTAAAATATGTAATTGGTAAATTAATATATCTTGATACCGCCGACGGGGATGACTATCCCGAATTTGTTCCAGATAAAGTAGATGAAGATGGTCTAGAAGTTGTAAGTAGTCTACCACAAATACCAAAGAGCGATTCAAATACACGAAGTTTTAATGACATAATAAATTGGACTGTAGTCAGCGAATGTATGCTTGGTACAAGATCTCGTATCCAATGTAGATACAAATGGAACAAATTAGTAAGAAAGGAAGCAATGAGCAGAATTCAAGGTATATCTGAATCCACTAAGAAGTGGAAACTGGAAAAGTTAAGAGATCTTGGGTTTACTGATGATTCCCAAGTTGACTGGGAGGAGTTAGCCACCCTTTGTCCAGATCCTCAGTGGTCTGGATTAGAACTGAAATTATCCTATGAAAAGATGCGCACATCGATAAAGGGTCATAAATCTAAAAATATCAACGATATAACTAAGGAACTTCTGGCCATCATTGAAGGTACGAATAACAATAAAAAGGGCTCCAGGAATGACAGTAAGGAGAATTAAATATGTTAATAGTTTTCTAGGTTAAATAAGTGTGTATGACACGTGTATTATTTTGTATTATGTATCAGTAAAGAAAAGAACTATATAACACTTTCATAAAAATAGTTAGCACTTTTCTAAATTCAAGCTCGTATAAGATCAGAGTATATACATAAAAGATAAATGAAATTATATGTGGAAATGATTATTGAATTTATGTTCAAAAATACGTTATACAAAATTAAATTACATATAGAGTAAACATATCGTATTTCAATTTTATTTAAATTCTTTAAGGTGTATGATTCCTTGATTTAATACTAGATATGATAAGACAAAAAACAAAAAGGTTCTATAATGACGATTAATCAATTAAATTAGAACTTAGCAAATTGCTTGTTAGACTTACCTGGGGCAGCAGCAACCTTGATGACGTTGAATCTAACAGTCTTGGAGATTGGTCTACATTGACCAGCAGTAACAATGTCACCGACTTGGACACGGAAAGCTGGGGAAACGTGGACAGAGACGTTCTTGTGTCTCTTTTCAAATCTGTTGTACTTGGAGACATAGTGTAAGTATTCTCTTCTGATGACAATAGTTCTGTGCATCTTAGTGGAGACAACAGTACCAGTTAAGATCTTACCACGAATGGAAACTAGACCGGTGAATGGACACTTCTTGTCAATGTAAGAACCTTCGATAGCAGTCTTTGGGGTCTTGTAACCTAGACCGACGTTCTTATACCATCTCTTAGTTCTTCTAGATGTCTTGAATTTTGGGTTGGTGAAGATGTGAGGTTGCTAGTTAAAATTAGTCATTTATAATCAATGTTTGAAATTAATTACATTTTTTATTTGTTAGTAACTTGCAATTAGAAAACAAGTATTGTCATACAATAACGATTTATTATGAGCTCATTCATATTTCAAAGATGGTGATTAATTTTTGTTTCATTATCAATTTGTAGCAATCTCGAAAATGTCATCAAATATTAGCTTCCATATGTATTTTTACATTTATATTTTGAATTCGTAAAGGTTGTTGCGATCATTATTACAGATATTCATATTCTATCTCTCCGTTTTATGGACTTTCAAATTTGTTTTGTGCGGATATTTTTCATAAACTTCATTCTCTTTAACATAAATTATGAAAACCGTATGCTGTCTCCTTTGTCTTATTCAGAGTGGACTTATATCCTATCATTATCTTTCTTGCTTCATCATTATGTTACCGTTATTATACGCAAATGTTTAGTAATTCATACCTTTTGGAAAGCCTTTTCAGCTTGAACAGTCAATTCAGTAGACATGGTGCTAGTTTCTTGGGTTCCTTTTAACAGATTAACAAATACTACAAGCTAAAGCCTTATATAACTATATATCTAATATAAGCACTGCATATATCACGTACATTACAATAAGCCTTGAGTATTGCTAACATTAGAGCTATTCCAAAAGGTTCATTGATTTTGGTTTTACCTATGTTATTCTGCATCACACAGAGGAATTGCGTGCAAGGTTTGCGTATTCAGTATTGGTTATCCTTCCCATTAGCAATTAGCGAAATGAAAGTTTCAGCTCTTCGTAATTCTTGAAAAATTTCATTTACGGGCTTAATTCTCACGCGTGTTTAATATTTTTGTTTCGCTTTCTGGAATATTTCATGAATTAATTTCGGAAAACCGAAATCTTGTGGCCCAAAGTAATAGTGCGGTGTACTGAGGTCAACTGACACCACTACAAAAGGTACGGATGTAAAGCTATACAGTCGTCATAGAACTGTTTTTGAGCATATTGAAAGTCATCGATATCCGTAAACTGCGTTTCGTTATTAGATAATGCTTAACTATTTGTACAAAAATGAATCTGGGGCACTCATAGTATTTCTGATTTGGTTCTGTGACGTTTTCTTTAATTATTTTCTTTGTTTTTGCTATTAAATCATATATTATTATATAGAAAACTTAGATCTGATACATATTTCGAAATCCATCTATTTCTTCTTGTTAGAAGTAGAGTTCTTTGGTAGAGCCTTAACAAATGGTAAGAATTCTGGTTCACCTGGAATGAACTTTCTTAGAACTTCTGGTACAATTAAACCTTCTTCGGTTTGGTAGTTTTCTAGGATACAACATAGAGCTCTTTCAGTAGCAGATAAAGTGGAGTTCAAACAATGAACGTACTTCTTTTCTCTTTCGCTCATCTTTTTGATACCACATCTGATTTCTAAGTTTCTAGATTGGTAATCAGTACAGTTGGAACATGAAACCAGTTCTTTGTATTCCTTTTGGTATGGGAACCAAGCTTCTAAATCATACTTCTTGGCAGCAGCGTTGTTTAATTCACCAGAAACAATACCAACAACACGGTATGGTAATTTCAAACTTTGATAAAATTCTTCAGAGTAATTGATCATCTTGTCAAATTCTTCCCAAGACTTTTCAGGTTCAGTTAAAACAAATTGTTCAATCTTTTCAAAAGCATGAACTCTAAAGATACCCCAAGCATCCTTACCATGAGAACCAGCTTCTCTACGGAAACAAGAAGAGTAACCAGCATATCTGATTGGAAGTTGCTCTTGTGGCTTTTCAAACCATTCACCACTGTGGTAAGCAGAGATCGGTTGTTCAGAAGTAGCAATCAAATATTTTTCATCATCACCATCAATGACCTTGTATAATTCTTCATCGAATTGAGATAATTGAGCAGTTTTGGTCATAACTTCTTTGTTCATCATAACTGGAGCTTGCATCGGAGTATAACCCTTGGAAGCTAGGAAATGTAAACCATAGTTAATTAAAGCTTGGTTTAAGAAAACACCGCAGTTTCTTAAGAAGAAACCTCTGTGACCAGATATCTTAACACCACGTTCTGGATCATAGCCATCTAATCTCAATAAGATTTCATGATGAGATAAAGCAGCTGGTTTACCAGTTACAGAGGCAATTGGACCAACTTCTTCCAGGCCTTCGGGTTTCCATGTACGGACTAATTCATTGTTTTCTTCATCGTTAGAAATAACAACGGATGGATGAACAATGTTACCAACAGTACCGATCTTTTGCTTTAGATCAGCATCTTCCTTTTGCTCCTTTTCGGTTAATTCTTTCTTCTTGTTGGTTAATTCGTCTTTTTCCTTTAATAATTCAGAGGCATCTTCCTTGTTCTTGAATTTTAAACCAATTGCCTTTTGGGTCTTGTTTAGGTTTTTGTTTAATTCATCAAGGTCAAATCTAGTCTTGACCCAGTCCTTGTATTCAGCGATAATTTCGTCGACTAGTTCGACACTGTCACCTCTAGCCTTTTGGGATTGTCTAATAAGCTCTGGATTACCACCTTTCTCTTCAATAAATAAGTTAATATCCAACATTGCTACTTTCGATCTGATTTATCTCACTCTAAAATAAAGGATATTAATATGGAATTACAGCTATATACTAAAAAAACTTCAACTTACAATTGATATATGATCGTGTACAAGATGATTTGTTGTTACTTCATCACGTATCTTCATTGAGCTGTCAAGATCGTTAGTTAATTTGTTCAGTGAACGTTAGTTAGTATGCCAACGGTTAATTTTCGAAAATTTTTCTTTTTCGATACTGGATGACGCGTGCCGTCAAGCGCGACAAAAACTTTTGCGATGACTATC
This sequence comes from Maudiozyma turicensis, assembly GCA_003708545.1. NCBI lineage: Eukaryota > Fungi > Ascomycota > Saccharomycetes > Saccharomycetales > Saccharomycetaceae > Maudiozyma > Maudiozyma turicensis. Next base: position 128,751 of record PPOO01000948.1, read on the forward strand.
ATAAGAAATGATATAAGGGAGTGTTTGATGTAATTAAGACAAACGTTCATTCTTCGCTAAAGGAGTCTTTGTTGTCCCTCTATTCGCTCCACAGTTACCATATTTCTTCTAGGGGTAATTGAGTTCTGAAAAGGACGGAGAATATACGCTCTGAAGAATAGTAATGTCATAATTAGGTGAATCGGGTAGTTCCTGTTTTTAAAGTTAGAAGAGTGGTTGAAAGAACTGTTTGAGTGGTTAGCAGCATTATTTTATCGTTTTTTATTGTCAAGTAATAGTGTTACCCATGGATAAGCAGACAGAGTTAACGGGTCATCGTTGAAGGAAATAAAGTAGCGACATTTTAATGGGAGAAAATGAAAGGAATTCAGATTATAAGTACAGCGTATTCTTCAATGCAAAACAATTTCAACAAAAAAAAAAGTGCCAGCCAACCTCAAAAGACAAATTCTATAAAAAGAATATTAACCATATATGGTGTAATATATCTACTGTAGGTTAATTCATATTTTTCACCATATAGAAGCCTAACATATAATTAAGTGACTGTTAACAGATTAATCAGACATGGCCATGCTAACAAATGTACCAAATTGAAAAATACTAGACATAATTCTCCTTAAGGGAATTTTTACTTCAATTAGAACTAATTGGTTATATGGTTAGTAATTGACTGAAATCTACATAAATCTTTTACTACACTATTTTATAAGCTGACAGCCCTAGAAGACTCAAGATGGAAGATACATTCAAAGTGATGCGACCTTAATATTAATTATTATCACATTTTATAAATATGGAGAGGGCTTCTAAATATGATAGATTCCTGATACGAACTAAAATTTGGAGAGTCATTCGTGACAGAGACAAATCAAAATTTCTTATGACAGCGAAAATTGAAACAAATTACTCTATATATGAAACTAATATGTTGGAATATATGGTACATATATATCCTTAAGATAAAAAGACATACTGTTACAATCAAATTGTTGTGATACTACTATGATACTCGAATTATAGTATATTATGTATCTGTGTTATCGAGATGTAGGTGTATATATTAACCCGCGTAGTGACGGAGGAAAAGCATATGCATGGATTTTTCTGTAAAGTCCATTATGAGGTTCTAAGTTTCTATATCCATATTATAAGCACATAGCGATATAACCCTTGTAGCGGGACCGAATACTACAATGTTGCACAGGATGACACCCATAATCTGGTACTACATACCTCTAATAACTACCCCATTACAAAACCCTAACTCTAAGTTAGTTCTAACCCTTTTTGTCCCGCTGGTCATTTCTACAATTTCTACACACCATGTGCTTATAAAATGGATATAGAAATATTGTTTTCATTGTTTTTCTTATTAGCTTGTAATATTGGTTATTATCATAAAGAGTAATAATTACCTTACCAGGGTATTATTGTTGTATTATTTTATTTCCAACAAGAAACTTAGAACCTCATAATGGACTTTACAACATGTAGATGATGTAATTGACAGTAAAACATTAAAGTTACTATTGTGAGCTTAACTAAAGCCTTTAAAAATATTGCAGTATGAAATTCGCTAGTCTTTACCCCAAAAATAAATGTACAACTTGAGCTGAAGGCTTAGAAGTAGCGTTAGATAGTTCGTTCATATTGTTACACATTATTTTAGATTAATTAATTGTGTTGGAGTTTATATAAAGCAAAAAGGATATTTGTTACTTGTTCTTTTATTATGTAAAATATATAATAATTATAAATTGTAATACGAACTATCGAACTTCTGACTTCTAGGTTCGGTTTATTAGTTCTTTATATATGGAAATATTATATTTCATCCCTTGTTAATTCACTCATGTTTCTTCTACTGAAATTTAATATACTCTAATAATTTAGATCTTACTTCCACAGTCTTTATAATGATACTGGGATTATTATAGTCGTTTATAATATCGACGTCGTAAAATCTTTATATTCGGATTTGTGTCGTCCGAGTTGTGTTATTATCTGTTGTATATACATTTCCGTCACAACTTAATATATTATTATTGCTTTTTCTTCATATATCTATTATGTAAAACTATAAATTTTATTTAAGAGAAGTATATTTCTAAAACATTCGAAATATCTGTCCTTTATATATGCTTGGGAGGTTATTTCATTTACCAGATTACTAAACCATAATTAGGTAAAAGCTAGTTTATATTTGAGGTTTATTCCTAAAGTAGGAATCAGCAAGTTTATGAAACGATTCAAGTTGGAACTGACTGAACGTCAATATACTTAAAAGTCACGTGATTGAGATGACAATAAATAAATCTTCAATTTTAGCATACATTAAGGAACAGGTCCAATGGTCCAGTGGTTTAAGACGTCGCCTTTACACGGCGAAGGTCCCGAGTTCAATCCTCGGTTGGATCATATCCTTTTTTTGAATTTTTTGCCAATTCCGTATAAAGTGATAGGTCAACAGAAATACTTTAATTCTGAGAGCTCTTGATGTAATTGCCAAAAAGTAATAATAATATAT
>PPOO01000948.1:131300-170495 GCA_003708545.1 Maudiozyma turicensis
CCTCCTTACTTGGAACAAGAAATATTCAACCTTACTAGTTCGTTCAGAAAGACATCTCAAGAACGACTCAGTTTGAATAACCTACGGACGCATTCCAACCCTAATTACGACAAAACACCTGAGTCGTTACACATACATTAAGGAACAGGTCCAATGGTCCAGTGGTTTAAGACGTCGCCTTTACACGGCGAAGGTCCCGAGTTCAATCCTCGGTTGGATCATATCCTTTTTTTGAATTTTTTGCCCATTCCGTATAAAGTGATAGGTCAACAGAAATACTTTAATTCTGAGAGCTCTTGATGTAATTGCCAAAAAGTAATTGAATAGTTAAGTTAGTATAGAGAACTATTTTCGATTTAAAAAACTATGATGTATCATGTATCCTTAACGCAGGTGCAATAGATTAAACACAAACAGGAATAAGATATCTATCCATCATTCGCGAATTCCGAATACATTATTATTTCGATTAAAAGAAGCAAATACTTCAATAAAAATTGTGACACGGCAGCGATAATTTGTGGCCAATAAATCATAGGTTTACCAGTTTCAAACCTTTTATGATACTACCTTATTACAGATGCACACTCAATCAAGAAGGATGCAGCCTGTGATATTGTCAGTAGAGGATAAAAATATACAATTTCAGATACGCGACTCAAAAAATTGGGATTCGTATTCATTTGATAATAAAAATATAACATTTCCAACGAATATTAAATATATATTTGATGAATCCGGTCTCACAAATTCGTCGCCAGCTATTGTTGACTCGGGAATCAATGCCAGCGATGATGGGAATATGGAACATGTGATAATATTAAACTTTGACAGTTCTTACAAGCTAATTAGTGCTGAATTACATGGTGAGGGGGTAGAATTATTGTCTTTTAAGCAAAATAGTACACCTGAACCAACAAGTCTAAATGAAAGCAACAATGAAGAAATTTCAAATGAGTTTGATGTTGAATTAGAGGTTGTGTCAAGCTTCAAAGCTGTTGATAATATCCCTGAAGAAATGCCATTAGATGACATGATCAAACTATTCGATATTCAAAACGAACAGATACGAGCAATTGCGGATTCTATATAGTGTAAAAAGTCTTCAGCGAAAGAAAGAAAGAAAATATGCATGCATTTTATATAAGTTTCATATAAATTTAATGACTTATGACAATTCAGAGAAATTGGCTGGCATTGGTTTTATCTTAATTTTATAGAACTTTTCAATTTGTTTCAATGCTTTGCTGTCGTCCCTTGTAATGAAATTAATTGCTATACCCTTTCTACCGAATCTACCTGATCTACCAATACGATGGATGTAATTTTCCATGTTTTCTGGAATATCATAGTTTACCACTAATGACACCTGTTGAACATCGATACCCCTTGCCCACACATCTGTTGATATTAAAACTCTGGAATGACCAGATCTAAACTCATTCATTACTTTATCTCTGTCTTCTTGTTTCATATCACCATGCATCGACACCACGGAAAAATTAGATTGAATTAATTTACCTGATAACCAATCTACTTTCTTCTTGGTATTACAGAAAATGACACATTGATTAATACTTAATGAATCATATAAGTCGCATAATGTATCAAATTTCCACTCTTCTTTATCCACATTGACGTAATATTGTTTAATACCTTCTAATGAGATCTCATCTTGCTTCACTAAAATCTTAACAGGATCTGTCATAAATTTCTTAGTGACTTCGATAATATCTTTGTTTAAAGTTGCACTGACCACGACAACCTGACAATTTGTTGGTAAATGTTTAAAGATATCATATATCTGTTGTTTGAAACCTAGTGATTCACCTAACAGCTCATCGGCTTCGTCCAATACTACAATTTTCACTTTCTTAGTATTAATGACTTGCTTTTTAATTAAATCCAATACTCTACCTGGAGTACCACTAACTACATGACATTTATTTTTACGTAAAGAATTGATATTATTCTTAGATTTGCCATCTACTGATGTGGAGCCACCCACAATGGCCGCACTCTTCACATTTAAAAAATCACCCAAATTATTCACAACCTGATTAATCTGAGTAGCTAACTCTCTAGTGGGCGATAAAATTAAACATTGTAGTTCCGATTTATGGAAATTACAAACTTGTAATAGCCCAATTGTGAATGTAGCGGTCTTACCAGTACCTGATTGTGCTTGTGCAATGGTATCTTTACCTGAAATGATTTGTGAAATGGCCCTTGATTGAATGGCAGATGGTGCTTCGAAACCATAGTTATATATACCTTGTAAAAGATCGGAATTTAGGTTCATGGATTCGAACGATGGACATATCTTTAATTTTTTAGAAGTTCTAAATTTTAATGCCTGATCGGATTCCTTATTGAAAGACATCGTGTATTGTAGTAATACCAGTTTTCTGGTTCTATTAATATATTTGTTATGATGAAACACTCAAGTATACATTGTCTCATTGCTACAAATATGTCTCTTACAAGATGTCGATTCTTCTATATTTAACTGAAAATTTTTTTGCGATGAGATGAGCTTCTTGAAGAAAGGCCGACTTTGCATGAACCGCAAGATCAAAGCTGGAAAAAATATAGACGAAACTGCGTACTAGAAGCAAATATAAATGAAGAAATAAGGATAAAAGATTAACTGCAAGGTAAGTTTTAGATTCACCTAAACGAAAGTGATCTGTATTATATTATAAGAACTATAGCAAAGATGAATGAGAAGAGGCTACTTGGAAACAAACGGTTACTTATCTCAATTGGAGGAGGACATGCTACCGGAGTAGATAAAGTTGCTAAAAAATTACAGAAATCAATATTGAACATGTTTAATAATGCATATGTAACAATTATTGATCTTGATAGAAAGATTGAGAAATTGGGTTACAAGAGAACGTATAGTAATAACGATTTGGATTTTGATACAATTTTCACAAATATACAAAACATAAAGACACATGACGGTATAGATGTTATAATATTGTGTGGATGTTATGCCTTATATGATTCTAAACTGAACAATTTATCGAAGTTAAAGATTTTCCTGGATAGTGATAACGATAAACGATTGATCAATCTGATTGAAAAGAACCATATTGCTACCCCTCAACAATTATCTCTGGTCATTACCGAGTACATGGATAATTTGAGACCAGAAATGACGAAATACATTGAACCTACTAGATCAGTTGCGGACATGATCATACCATATGAGAATGAGTCTGTCGGATCCGAAATTCTACTTGACGGTGTTGTGAAGGCTATCCAGGAGATCGATGATGGACATAACAAAATTCACACGGTTCCAATCTGGAACTATGAATCTGAGGAGATGGATGTTCAAAAGGAAAGATACTATGATTTATCGTAAACAGAGTTATTCTTCTTCAAAGGTGACTCCGGTTTTCTGGCCAGTGCTCGGTTGTGACTCGGTCTCCCTTATCGCGGACCTTTTTTTTTTGTAAAGGTCCATGACACTTTCGAGGTTCCATAATAAGTTATCTGGTGGTGAGATAGCGATCGGCACCCTTATCGATTGATGTGACCCGTATTGATCGAGATGTCAAGATGTATTTAAGTGATATGTATGGTTTGTGAATCTTTATATAAAATTATGTAACTTTCTCTTCGAGTTAAACCCTAACATCTTGTATGTATCGGACCCCCAAAAATGTTAAGAACCATTAAACGTTTCCAATCTAGCTCTGCAGCTATTAAACAAACAGCTTTGTTTGATTTACACCAAGAATTGGGTGCCAAAATGGTACCATTTGCTGGATATTTTATGCCTTTATTATATCCGAATATTCAAAATCACATTGAATCACATCACTGGGTGAGATCCAAATGTGGTGTATTCGATGTATCTCATATGTTACAAAGTAAAATTGGGGGACAAGATACGTTATCGTTGATTAACAAGGTTACCCCTACTGATTTTAAGGATATTACCATGTTTAACGGGTCGTTAAGTGTTTTATTGAACCCTGAGGGAGGTATCATTGATGATCTGATCATTATTAGGGAAGAGGGTGAAGGGGATTGTTTCCATATAGTTAGTAACGCGGCTAGAAGTAAAGAAGTTACACAATTTTTACAACAGGAATTACAGAGATTACAGGGTAAAGATATCAAGTTTAATATTATCGAAGATGAATCTCTGTTAGCATTACAAGGTCCCTTGGCGGCGCAATCCCTTAATAAATTGATTGATTCTGATGGAAGTAACAATAAATTGACTGATTTGTTTTTTGGGCAAAGAAAACAATTTAAATTGAAAGATGGTAGCTTAGTAAACATCATGAGAGGGGGCTACACTGGTGAAGACGGTTTTGAAATCGCTGTAAAGAATCAAGATTCTTTAAAGTTTGCACAATCCTTATTATCTAACCCAGATGTCAAACCTATCGGTCTTGCTGCTAGGGACTCACTAAGATTAGAGGCTGGTATGTGTCTGTATGGTAACGAACTAGATATGACCACAACTCCGGTTGAGGCAAACTTGAACTGGTTAATTTCCAAAACCAGAAGAGATCCGGCTGCAATCGAACCATTTAATGGGTTTTCCAAGATTATGGATCAATTAAACAACAAGACTTGGACTAGACGTAGAGTTGGGTTCCAATACACTGGCGACAAACCTGCCCCTGCGGCAAGACATAACGACAAAATCTTCGACATGGATCAAACTACACAAATTGGTATCGTCACCTCTGGTAGTATTTCGCCTACTTTAACGGGGATAACAGGTAAACCAGTCAACATCGGACAAGGTTATCTAAAGAAAGGGCACACAAAGTCCGGTAATCAATACCTAGTTCAAGTAAGAAAGAAGTTCTACCCAATCGAAATCAAGAAGATGCCATTTGTCCCATCTCACTACTACAAGGGCTAATCGGTTCGCTCCGTGTATATATCTCTCTATATATATAGCTATATGTATAAACAACTATGCACACACGTGGAAAACCTATGACTAGAGATATACAATAAGAGGAACCGCAACCGCAGTTGGTTGTTATTTGCCCGAGCCCACGGGTCATCAAACTAAATTGTTCCCCCCCCATAAGTAATAGTAACTGCAGTTCAATACAATGCAATGTAATACAATACAATGCGATTCAATTCAATTCAATTCACTGCATACGTAATCTTTGTTGATTCCTGTTCAACAGTGCAGCAAAACGTTCACGTTTCTTGCGCGCAGAAATTGACAGATAATGCTGAACGGCGAGAAGAGAGAAAAAATTTGAAGTACTTCAACATAGGAACAACAGATAGATAAAAGATGCTGGAGAAACTCGCAAATTTGGTTAGATTGCAGATATATCAATCAGATAATCAATAAATACAAAGAAATCGAAAGCAATAGTAAAAGATACCAATTTTGAACTGTACTGTACTAGAGAAAGAATTTGGAAACAAAAGAGACTAATACTATCAGGGTAATATACGTTAGTATTTATTTTTTTCTATTTCTTTATTTATCCATTGTGTATTACACAACTGTAATTTCAAATAAACAACAAGATACTGCAGAAATAATAACCACAACAACACATAGGGTGGTCATTGTTGTATATTTATTTTCTAGCATTTATATAAAGTAATAACGATCGTACTGTAACTTTTGAACTATATTTTGCCACCTTTGTTTGTTTAAGTAATAGTTGGTATACTTTCCCTAGTTGACAAGAGAATAATCGTTTTTGAATATTATTATTCAAAAAATTTTGAGATTTGTTAATTGATTTAATGTTCTATCACATCTTCTAAAGCTAGACACCGAAATTTTTATTAACTTTATTAACATACCAGGTTTTTTTTCTCATTGCATAATATTCATTTTATTTGATAACATCCTTTAGCATTTTGCATACAAACACACAATTCATATTCAATCACTTCTTTTATTTCTTTTACAAAATCAATCATATATATTTTTAACCTCATAATGGATAAGAATAGCAATTTGATTAAATCTGGAAGTCATTCCAGTAGTGTGAAATCTTTAAAGGATTTAAATGTTGCAGATACTAAACAATTGAGTGAGGTACTACATGGGAGAAAAGCATCCACTTTCTTAGGGATTTTCAGAGATAATAATGAAAAGAATGCAACAAAAGAAGACACTGTAACGAAGAGTGAAAGATCAAGAGCAACAGATGATTTGAAATTACTACTTAAGAATGATTCAAAAATTATGGATAAAGTGATATTAGATGATGTAAAAAATTCGAATAATTTATTAAACAAACCAGCTGTAATCGATGCATCACAAAATATCAAGTCTCACAAGAAGGACAATACTACTACAACAGCGTCCTCGACAATCATGACAACCACAGCAGCAAGCAAATCGCATAGGAGAAGATCCGAAAGGACGAGATCAAGAAGAAGAAGTTCGAATAGAAGTGAGGATTCGTTTAGAATATCACCAATGACACAGAATGCAACATTAGCTGTTAATGGATCTGATAAATTTTCTCCAATAAGGAATAACAATACTTCAAGACATAATTCAAGAAATCGTTCACGACATCGTTCGACTTCTCAGTCGGATGATTTATCATTGAAACCTGTCTCATCGGCAACGTATTACCCCCATAAATCTAAAAATGGACAACAATCTAATATTGAAACAGATGAAACTACTGATACAGATAATTATATTGATGATACCACTGAGGATGAAAATAATCTAAATACTCATAATGATAATATATCACATAAGTTAACTGCGAATGTTCAATTTAATAAATCTACACCTACGGCGGTAACTACAACACATTCAAAAATTAATAATGTAAATGACCAAGCACCTATAATTGGTAAACCTATAATTGATGATATGGAAATTGATACTGAAAATAATATCAACGATAATAATGAGGAAGCCATTGAGGATGAAGATGAGGATGATTATGAAGATGAAGACGACGACAGGGAGTACCCATTGGCTGTTGAGTTGAGACCATTCACCAACAAAGTTGGAGGTCACACAGCTATCTTCAAATTCTCTAAAAGGGCAGTGTGCAAAGCTCTGGTAAAGAGAGAAAATAGATGGTATGAGACAATGGAGCAAACTAATAATAAGTTATTAAAATTCATGCCAAGATACATTGGTGTATTGAACGTCAGACAACATTTTGGTTCCAAGGAAGATTTCTTGAAACAACTACCGTCGGTAAATAATGAAAATAAAAACGAAGGTCCAAAGGATACATCATCACTAGAGCCCCAAAATACTGGAGATAACCTAATGGGGGCCCCATTGCATCACGTTCATTCGATTGTAACCTCATCACCACATAGAGTTCTTGAAAATCCTAATAGAAATATTCCAAGTTTATCTAGGACGATGTCCTCGGCTTCTGGTTATGACAGATCATTTCCAGAAGTTCTTATCGACGATAATAAACACATCATGCCGGATTCATTATGGGATAGATATACACTTTCATCAGATTCAAATTCACGGAGAGAAAGTTTCTCGGATAAGCAAGGTGTTAATAATACGTCAGATTCAGGTTTTACAACAATCAATACAAAACTAAAGGATTTAATCTTACAAGAAGTATTTGCACCAATCCATAACTCAAAGGGACATGAAAGTTTACATAAAAGATCGGCATGCGAGATTCCAACAAGAACTGTGTCTGGGAAGTATATCAAGAAGAAAAGTAGATCTTCGTCTTCGTCTTCTTCTTCATCGGCACAAGGAGTCCGTGCCATGAGAAACTCATTTAGACGTAATTCGATTTTCTCTTTAAAAGATGATCAAGTCTCATCGTCGCCATTAATGAATAAGTCTACCAAGGAAACGATTTCAAACGCGATCGATTCATCCCATTCTGTGATGGATTTGGAACAATTTCACAAAAAGGCATCTGCAAGAGAAAAAGCTGATATTAGTGCCATAAGTGATGATAAGCATATTCCTCGACATAAACATTCCCACTCCCATTCCAACTACAGAAACGATAGCAGACGTAGCTCAAGACATCGTCATAGCATTGGAGAAATGTCGGATATGCATGATGATAGCACAGTCCATCATGAAGGTGCTAAGAACAACAATGGACACAATGATGGAAGGCTTTCAGAATCTATAACATTTGAAGAAAATACTGACACAATTGTTTCCAAATTTATTCTATTAGAAGATTTAACTAGACATATGAACAAACCGTGTGTACTTGATTTGAAAATGGGTACAAGACAATATGGTGTTGATGCAGCACCAACGAAACAAGGGTCACAAAGAAATAAATGCTTAAAGACAACTTCGAGGAAATTGGGAGTAAGAATATGTGGTTTAAAAGTTTGGAACACTGACTATTACATAAAGAGAGATAAGTATTTTGGACGTCGTGTTAGAATTGGTTGGCAATTTGCAAGAACATTGGCCAGATTCTTATACGATGGACAATCTGTGAGAAGTATTGTTAGATTGATACCAAAATTGGTTAAAGAAATCGATTTATTAGCTCTTGAGATATCCAACTTAAAGGGCTTTCGTTTATACGGTGCTTCGTTGCTATTGATGTATGAAGGTGATAAATTGGATACTACTAATGATAATAGTTCAGCACCAGAGACACCAAAAAAATCTGTTAAGATTAAAGTAAATTTAATTGATTTCGCAAAATGTGTTACAAAAGAAGATCTTGAAGAAGGTATAAAGAACCATTCATTTAGTGTCCCTCCACGCTATCCAAATTCTATTGATTTGGGTTTCTATAGAGGTTTGAAAAGTTTAAAATTTTATTTAATGATCATTTGGGCCTATTTGACTGTTGATGAACCTATGGCAGCAAACGAAAAAGATTTGCAAATCTTCCTAGAAGAAAAAGCAGATCTATTTGCTAAACGTTGGGATTGGTTAGATGAGTTTGACAATGAAGATGAACAAGAGTTTAGTAACCCTGAAAGTGAACTAAGAACAAAATGGCGTAAATATGAACTAATATTTGATGTTGAACCTCGATACAACAATAATGAGGAAGTCAGTGATTAGTGTACGTAAGTTGAAGGGCACAGTAGATGATTACAGGAGTTCTATATATATATATATATATATTGACAAATATCATATATAATATATAGGTTATAAGCATATTATTTTATTAAAGTAATTCTGAATATGTATCACGATCGTTGATTGCTGTGATGTAACTTGTTCTTTATAGTGTGCAAGTTATGTCCGCCAAACAAACAACGAGAAATACACCGCGCGAATGAAGAGGGCATGCTAGCAACCGATCAAGAAATGGTAAGAAAAGGATACCAACACAATAAACAACAAGAGCAACAAAAATAGTTAGCTTTAAATACAAGAAATTCGGTTTAGAATGGTATTTTCAACTAGATATCTGAAATATAAGTGATTATACAAAACCATATATAGATATTTAGATAGATATATCTGGAAATTAGTGAAAGATCAGAAAAGATACTTCCATATACACAAAACAAAAAAGCATATATCAAAAACTAAATGAATAGCGAAAATACCGATATGTCAAAAAATACTGCAAGTATTGTAGGAAACACAAACACTTTCCAATACGACACGTCTTTAAGTGATAGTGATAAATATTTTATTGATCAAAGAAATGTTATTCTTCAGGATGTTAATGGCACCATGGATTCTATATTAAATGGACTAAATGAACTTAACATTTCTTTAGAAAATACTATTGCTGTTGGAAAGGAGTTTGAAGTAGTTACTAAACTATGGAGAAATTTTTATAATGGAACAGATTCTGTAACAGAGGGCAGTGAAGGTGAAAGAGAGGATAGAGATATAAATATGGATTAGGTTTCCCTTACGTGTCTGTGTGTTACCATTCCTAGTTACATGTTCTGTTTTATTTTGGAATTTATGGGATGTTGATTTATATCTACGTGACAGTAAGAAATAATGTCGAATCAACAGAACTGTATTTCAATTTTAGTTAGCTTGTTATGCATACCCGGCATTTGTTTCTGGATTGTTTTCTATAATTATAACCAAAACAACAGTTAAAAATATAAACTTATATCAAACGTCAGTCTGGTTGTTTAATATTAACGATTAAATCAGATGGTTAATTCTGTGTTTTTTTAGGATGCAGACTTGGGATACAGGACACAGATTTGGATAAACCAGCTCTATACTGCACTTTACGAGAGTCGACATCATACAACTTCATATTTGTTTGATAAATGAGCTCCTTCAATGGTTTATGGATACTTCTATAAGTACCTGATTCAGAAACCACCTTTTTGGATGTTGATTTATAAGGACTTATACCTGTAATGTCTTTGAGTTCTGTTCCCTTTACAGTTAGATCGACATTGTAAGATACTTCTTCTTCTTCTACGTCGTCATGTTCGATTAAATTATTAGATATAAGGGTTGTCTCATTATCTAGTTGATCATTTTGTTCCATTTTAATTTCGATGTACGAACCCTCCTGTATGGAATAATCTTCTGCTACATCAGAAACACATATCGTACCCTTTTCAATAACATTTTCCTCCTCGTTATTTGGAGTCTGAGTGAAAGAATTCGTGACTTTATTTTGTTTATTCATGATTTCTGGAGATTCGACATCTTCACTGGAGTTATTTTCTGCTGATACATCCCTGTCACCCCCCTGAGCTTTGTTTATAAGTTCTGTATCCTTATTATATAAACTTAATTTAAATATATCTCTTTTAAGGTCACTTATATCGTTCAGGTCTGAGGATGTTGTACATGCGCGTTTGATTATGCTCTTTGATCTGGAAACGATCGGGTAATAAGTTGTTGTGCTTCTTCTTACCATTATAATGAGTTGTCTTACTGTTTGAGGGATTGAATCTTGATATAGCCTATGGGAACAGTTGTACTAGTTTTAAAAAGTGATCTTGAATGTCACCTTTTATATTTCCTAAACATTGTTTTAAGCGCCGAGCGTTTTGTTCGCTTTTATTTGTATATATAAAAGCGAACAAAACTGGAAGCGTAATGCATTTGAACCAAATAAGTTTCTGAGCATATTTATTGTATCTTGGGAGACGTATTACAGTCTAAATTCATTGTTGGAAACAGCCATAGGCATTAACAGAATATATTTACTGATTTTCGGTTCTAAACCAACCGTTTTCCTAATTTTAAATTTTTAAAGATACAAATAAAACCTCAATTTTCTGTAATAGCACCGTTTCAAACTTTGAGATCCTTCTAAATCAGTTGAAGGATAATATATTGTTCACCCCAATATGCAAAGAGACTGATTGAAATTTTGGGTGCTTTAATGTATGGTGCTGCGTCGATTCTGAGACGTAAAAAGGTGCCGAAGAAAGAACAAAGCAGAGTTGCTGAAAAGTTCCCTCGATGAGTAATTCTCAAGATTCGATCAGAGTCATATATATCTTTCTTTCTACAAGTTTTACATGACTATGACAGAGATATAAAAAGGAAAATATTTCATGTAGAATATCATTGTCTCAATTGCGGTTCTAAGAAAATATTTATTGAGTAAAGTTATTAACGTCAAACCAATATATTCGAAGAAGACTAAACTATTACAGTATATAATATGTCAAACGCTCAACAAACTGAAAATCCACTTATTTTTGCTCCAAAGACATTTCAGTTCGATAGGGATACGTTAGATGAATCTCGTCTAAAAGAAAACCCAATTGATTTATTCACAGAATGGTTTGACGAAGCTAAAAAATGCCCAACAGAAAAATTACCTGAATCAATTACATTCTCGTCTGCTGAATTACCATCTGGTAAAGTTAGTTCCAGGATATTATTATTTAAGGAATTGGACCCAAGAGGTTTCACAATTTATTCCAATTGGGGTACCTCTGGTAAAGCTCATGATATCAAAACAAATCCGTATGGTGCAATCAACTTTTTCTGGAGAGACTTAGAGAGACAAGTTAGAATTGAAGGACCTGCAGAATATGTTAACAGAGAAACATCGGATCGTTATTTTAAGACAAGACCAAGAGGTTCTAAGGTTGGCGCTTGGTCTTCACCTCAATCTCAGGTGATAAAAAATAGAGATGAACTGGATGAATTGAATGAACGTAATACAGAACGTTTTAAAGATTATAAGGACAATGAAATTCCATGTCCGGAATTCTGGGGTGGTTTAAGAATTGTCCCATTAAGAATAGAGTTCTGGCAAGGTAGACCAAGCCGTCTACACGACAGGTTTTTATATACAAGAGAATCAGAAAATGATCCATGGAAGATTGAAAGAATTGCACCATAAATGATAGGATGGTTTTTTTTACCGTATCATTCATAATTAATAATCCTTTTATGCATGTGTAGTATTATAATGAAGTTTTTACATTTTATATAATTCAATTTCAGCTATAGCTGTGTTGATTTTTGCTTTGACAAAATCATTAATGCCATTACCCATTTTATCGAAATGTCTCAGATTTTCTAATATAATTTCTCTTTGAGATTTATTGATTATATTTTTATTATTCGACTTGCTTTTATTGATAATAATTTGGTATGCAAATATAAGATGTAATAAGTTATCAGTCATAGACGAATATTGTTTAGATTTATCTTTTTGGAACACTATACTCTTCAATTGAGATATTGTAGAGCTTAGTTCATTGCTGGTCGGTTGATAATAATCGATAATATTCAGAAAAAGAGCTAACTGTAGTAGTATAATATTTTCTAAGGTTTTATTAGCTTTATTCAGATTATTTAACGCATGATTCATTGTTTCTTGGCATAGCTTACTTGGGGTTTGTCCCTTACTTTTCTTATTCGCATCTGAATCATTTGTTACTAATATAACGCATTTGAGGTAATCTTCGTTATCGATAAGGTCAGTCTTGGACTCAAATAATCCACATATTTTATCTATCTCATTTTTGGCACAATCTGTGATTTCATTATTATAGATTAGTAAAACATTCTGTAAAAGTTGGAAGAATTTTGATTCATCTAATATCAATTCATATCCGGGTTTATTTGCTATATCGATTAAAAGATGCAAAAGTCCCTCGATATGGTCAATTGAAACCCCCGATATAGAGGAATGCCAAATACTCAAAGCATAATGGAAGCCAGATTTCCCATTATTCAGTTTTAGAAAATCAGAGTATGTTAATCTCTGCATTTTATTACCATTCCGCAATGTTGTCGGTATATTTGTGCAATGTGCTATATTGATTAAAGCTATCTGTAAATTATTTGGAATATTAGTATTAGGAACCTGTTTGTAGAAAATGTTTAATATATACCCTTGTAAAATCAATAGTTGATCATCAATGGACTCGATTTGAAGACACCACTTGCAGATATCTGAACAATGATATTTTTGGATATAGTTCAATATATCGTTATCATTATTGATCGCTATTACAAATTCAGCAAGGATCGATATCGCCTCGTTAGTTGTTGTATTACTTTTTAAATTACTAGTCAAGTAATTATAATCTTCTTGCAATTGTAAAGAGTCACTAATGTTTTTAAATTCACTAAATGTATGTGTTTTATCATTCTTTTTAGAGATTAATGACCTATTGATGCGGAGCGATAAATCTTCATTGTTATCGTTTATGGATTTGTCATTTTCCATTTCCTCCAGGTACTCGTCTACCATCTTTTGTTCTTCTTCTTCAATCGTACCATTTCTCATCAAAAGTGTTCTTCTATTATTGTATATTTTCTGAGCACCGGAAGGCTTTTCATTGTGCATGCCATTCTGTCTCAAAGGATCTTTTTCATCACTAAATAAATCTTCCAATGAGTGTTCGTGCTCAGGTTGGAGGGTCATTAAAAAGTTTCCCACATTTTTCAAGACTTTCCCCATTGGGGATGATATATTACCTGATCCGTAAACCACGTCGCCGTCACTATCATCACCATTTTGGTCAGCTTCGTTAACCTTTTGGGCGCCTTCTGCAGAAGTATCAAATGAACTAGATACTATATGTTTATAGTAATTGGTTTTGCGTCTTCTTTTTATACTTCTGGAATTATCAAGGAAATCGAAGGCTTGCAATTCTGGTATACGTTCTGCCTTCAATTTCGTTTTTCTTGGGGATATCTGTAGAGTAGGAGGAGAAGTTATGTTTATATCGGATGAAGGACTGGTCTCCATCAAATCAAATGATGAATCGATATCTCCACTACCTAATATTCGATCGTTCGATAACTTATTAGTTTCATTATCTTGAGGGGTTATAGCTTCATTAATGATATTTCTTTCACTTATCTTCTGTTGAAAATCGGTTAATATATTATCGCTTTCTTCCCCTTCACTCTGACTGAATGAAATGTCTTTAAATTCGTTATTTGATACTGAGAAAGTTGTCGCAGTTCTACTTCGCCTTCCATATGCCTTCATCCTTCAGGTTGAAATATATTTTGTTTGGGTCACCTTTTAATGAGATATTTCAAGTTTTTGAAAATTAATGGTTAGTGTGTGTCTTTCACACATAAATGTTCCCAATTGGAATATAATGGATATTCATTTTATCATAAGATGAGATGGTCTTTCTCTACCTATGATACACGAGAAGTGGTACATATTGTATTCTTTTTTTCCTAGGAACGCGTTACTGAGAACAAAAACATCGTGAATTTTAATAAACAAAGGATTCTTGATCAAAAGATATGATTATCTAATAGTATATTAAGCCAGGTGCAGATAGACTGATTTGAAAGTGCATATAGTCAATCAACTGTTAAGATAGAAATAAACTATGTACGGAGATTTGGCTAACAAATTAGTTATTGAAGCCAAGAGAACTGCTCAATTAAATAATAGAGGTAACAAAACTACGTTACCTGTTCACAACGATGAATTAGTTCGTGATATCATAAAGGAAGTAACACAGTTGAAGAGGAATATTGAATTTTTCAAAGAACAAGAAGAAACTATGAATGAGAACGGTGAATATGCAAATAGTAGAATAATGAAGTGTCAACATTTTGTCAATGCACTATGTTTAGAAAGAAATAAAAGATGTTTGTTAGGTTATCAAAAATTAAGAAGTGATATGTTAGATTCCTTAGCGTGGGAAAATAACGGTATGGATATGTTAGGTACAGTATCAAGTGAGGAGAATAGTAACCTTACTCACCATGAACAAGAATATTTAAAGAAGTATTCGGAGCTATTAACCGACATGAAGAGTGGTGAATTAACGGATATAGATTTATCAGGTTCATTAACACCTCCACGGGAAATTTTTATTGATGTGAGAGTGCTAAAGGATGCAGGTGAAATCCAAACAGAGTATGGCGTATTCAATTTAATCAAGGATTCTCAATTCTTTGTTAGACAGTCTGATGTCGAAAGATTGATTCAACAAGGGTTCTTACAGAAGATCTAGAAAGGCACAGTATGGAGAATATGGAGAATATAGGTAGATTGGAAACTTAAATGACTGATAGTTAATCAGGGCATGAGAATTCACGATTATCATAGCATGAAAGTTATAAATGTGCACATCCAAACGATGACATCTAGAGAATGGAGGGCGACTCAGTTGGTCAAGAATCAAGAATACGTTCTGGAAGTGGTAGTTAAACACTGCTTTGATGAGAGTCACTTAGTCTTTGAGCATACGAACGACTGTTTCAGGTTAGAAATAACGTGGATATCATCCGAAGTTACCAATTGATGTAAACCGGCCATTCCATAATGATACATATATTAGTGTAGTAACGATATTCAAATATATCACAATAGAGTTCTTATGGCATTTCCTTTCTTAATTAGTTATATTATTTAATATGAATTGAAAAAAATAGATTGATAAATTAGATGATATAGAAAGAAATTATATAAAATATATTAAAGATTTTTTATAAAATTAATAGATCAAACTGTTTAATCGTGCTTCAAAGTTTCAGTGAAGACAGCGGATGGCTTAGAAGTAGTCTTTTCAACCTTCTTGGAACCTAGCTTTTCAGCAGCGAAAACCTTAGCGTATGGGTTCATTCTTAATAGAACTTGCTTGTTCTTTAATGGGTTCTTCTTTTGAACGTGAACACGCTTTTGAGTTGGTTGACCAGCTGGTCTAACAACAGATTGGATTTCAGCAGAGTTGATAATTCTGGTAACATCGGAAGTAGAGATGATGTTAGCTGGTAGAGAGTAACCGACCTTGGAGGAGGCAACGGATTCAGAACCCCAAACTTGGTCTAGCTTTGCGAAAGCAGCTTCAGTCCAGATAACGAATCTACCTAGATGAGCACCTGGAGCTAATTGTAGTAAGTTCAAAGCGGTAACGTTAGCAGTTTCGACACCTGGAACGTTTCTTAGAGCCTTGACGATACCATTGTCTTCAGCGTAGACAACTAATGGACCCTTTCTTTGAGTCCATCTTCTGGATCTGTACTTACCCTTACCGGCTCTTAGCTTCTTGGACTTTAGAACCTTTAATAGATCAGAGGAAGCACCGACAGCCTTTAGAGCAGCGATAGCATCCTTGGTCTTTTGAACAGATTCTAGATCCTTAGAGACAACTAATGGAATTTCTGGAATCTTTTCGACTCTGTGACCTCTAGCTAGGACAAGAGAAGCAACAGCAGAGGCAGCAATAGCGGAAGCAGTAGCGTAACGCTTTTCGTTTTGGTTAACTCTGACGTTCCATTTTCTCCAGGTCTTAGTTGGAGCAAACATACGACCACCACGACACATGTTACCGAAAGCACCTTGACCGGATCTGGAAGTACCACCACCACCAACTCTTGGAATACGGGCGACAGCACGACCGGTACCCCAGGATTCAGCAGAGGTTTGGTGACCGGCCATTTCAGAAACGGCATAAGCTTGTCTCTTGTTCTTGTTGACAGACTTGAAAACAGAGTGAACAATATCTGGACGGATTGGAGCAGAGAAGACAGCTGGTAGAGGTAAAGCAGCAGAAGTTGCTTCACCGGTTAAAGCGTGAACAGTAACTTGTGGACGAGACATTTTACTTGTATGATGATGAGGATCTTTAACTGAAAATAGTATGAAATGTAAATAATAAGAAAAAAAAAGATTCTTTTAAAACTTTAAACTAAATTACACGTAATAAAGAAGAAAACATAAGAAAACCTATTAGGGAAATGACAATTCATCAAGTTTAAAGAAAGTCATCTTTCCTCATTGTTTAAATAAAATGAAAGTTTCGCCAGCTGTCAATAAAATTTTCAGTTTTCCCACAGATTGCAGTTGTTTCACCAGAATCTTTTCTTTTTCTGGAACTAACTCGTTGAAGAAAAATTATTATTTCGAAAAAAATTATGTTAGGGTTGCGCGCTGTGACCAGTTGTTGCAATGACCGTAATAGGAAATTTTGTGCATCTGAAAAACAGAAAAACAGAAAATAAAAATAAAACTGTTGGGGGTGGGTGCACGGGTGGTTCCATATCGTCCTCGATTTGATCATTTTGCGGCGCCTTTTCGTTACCATCCCGGAAAACCTTCATAACTGTCATTAAACTTAAAGTGTCAGTAAATATTATAGTAAGGAAAACAGTAATGTGAATGAGAACGTCAGTCCCATGGATTCGAAGAATTTATAAGAAAGAAGAATACTGAAAACTATCATTTGTTATAAAATAGGTTAGAAAACTAGAACCGATTTTTGCTATATATGACTAGGGATACATTTTTCGCACAAGGACTACTAAATTGGCATCGGATATTGACCAAAATTTCAGAAAGAAATGCGGTCGAAAACAACAATATTAGGAAACTTTGTGGGGTGGATCAGGCATACGAATGGATTTCTGATATCGCTATACATATTCAGGTAACAGATTTCCATTGGTATGAATATTTTGAAAATGGTAACATTCGGGAGATGGTCACTGATTTTAATTTAACCTGTGCCGAAGAGAATCAGATAATCGATACATTTGATCTAAGTCTGTTGATACTATTAAGAAATTGTACTTCTCAAAATGCTTGTGATGCCATAAAGAAAATATTTTTGCCGGAAATTCGTGGATTTTCTAAACATAGCACTGTGACAGGGTGGTCAGTATTAGACAATCTGAGAAGCAAATATGCAAATAAAAAGGTATTTGATCTAATACAATTGTCGAGATATTTTGATAGTTGTGTACTTGAAAGCCCATCATGGAAAATTCAATATCTAGATCATATATGTGCCAAATATATGGACTATGGTGAAACAGAATTTAGGGAATGTAAAACCATATATCCATCTATCAATAAGACGGCATTTGAAGCGGTTACAAAGTATCATAGGCATAGAATCAATATGTTATTAAAATATTTGAAATTTCCGGAATATCAAATGGAATTTATTGATTTATTAAGTAGTAAAACGTTATTCGAATTGAGTAATGAGGATCTTATTAAAATGACTAGTTTAGATATAATCAAAGAAAGTCCACAGGAAGACGAACCCTCAAAAGTAAGCAAAATCAAGGCAGATGATGCTCCCAATTATAATAATAAACTTGAAACAACAACTCCTTTAAATATAGAAGAAGATATACAAGACAATGATAAAAATGTTGAAGATATGGAAACTGACACACCTCATAATATAACAAATGAAGATAAACATGGAAGGGATTTTAATAATCGATTACAGATAGATGCTAGAGAGAATGTTCAGGAGAGCAGATCGTATCTGGCACAAGCATATCCAAAACGGGTTTCAGAAGCCCAAAAATATCGTGAAAATACAATAAATAGGAATCAAAAGGATGACGATAAGATGATGGACTGGTTTAATGCATTTCTGTGACCTATAAGTATTTAGCTGTTATAAGACTAACAAGTTCTACAGATACTAAATACAATAGTAGTAATTTTTAATATTCAATCTGAGATGTACGTTGAACAATAGTACACTTCTAATATAGCCATAAAACGATGCATAAAATGTATAAAAAGTTTACATAAAGAAATTTACTTTTGTAAAGGTAATAAAGCCTTTCTTAGAATCTCTAACTCTGCATTTACGAGATCTTTTGTACATGCTTTTTGTTCATCATTGATTCCATCAGATGCATTGGAATTTAATGTATTTTGTAAACGATTTTGGGACTCGATAATTATCTTTTCAAGGAATGAATTTGTGGTTCCATTGTCCAGAGCAAGAAGCCTTTCCATATTTCCGTGATCATTTTCTACTTCCTTTGAGAAATTTGTAAACTCTTCGGGTTCCATAGAAAATAGATTACATGCAGCTAATAGTGATGCGTTAGGTTCGCCTTCATAGTCAATTTCTAACTCAGATAACCATGGTTTATCTTCCTCCTTCTCCTCTTCTGGCTCTTCCATATCTTCGTCGTCATCTTCGCCCTCTTCATATTGTTCGTCCATATCTTCTTCGTCGTTGTCTTTGTCGTTGTCGTTGTTGTTGTTTTCATATTCATGACCATCTTCTTCGTCTTGGTCATGATCACAAGAATCACCATGAACATGCTCATGTTCTTCTGCGAATTGCTCCTTAAACCAGTTTATATATTTATCATAACCAGTTTCCGACCACCATACCGCACGATTCTTTATATCTTCATTGTTTCTAGCAAGTTCTAATAATTTAGAACCGAAATGTACAACATCATAAGGATTTCTTGGAATTGTAAAACCATATCTAGTTAATAAAAATACGTTCGACAGTTCACCATACGAATTGAAAATTTCGTTGCCTGCTTTTACATCATTTATGGTAGTCATATCAATACATTCATCTGGATCTAATTCCTTACCCTTTGACAATTCTTTCTCTTTTTCATTTATTTGTTCTTGAATTTCTTTCTGTAAATCAGCTTCCAATTTTTCGAGCACTGCTTTATCTAGAGTTTGAACAACAGGTCTATCTTCCTTCTTCTTGGAGATTTTATTCGCATTCTCTTTCCTTTCGACCTCCTTGGCTTCCTCGATTTCTTCAGCTAGCATATGTTTGCACATGCCAGGTTCACCACATAAATCGCAGACATCAAACAAACTAATGAATTTTAGATCTGGTTGAACAACATGATGGTTGAATAAATCTGCGACAGGCACTAAAGCACTTTCATGGAATGCATCAATTTCGAAAACTCTAGCAGATATAGCATAAGCAACAGCAATAAATTTATGAAACCTTGATTCGATTGCTTCACTATCTTCGATATCGGTAATATCTAGATATCCCTTTGGAATCTCTAAACCAAACTCTTCGTTCCATTTCTCCGCTAAGTCAATTGCAATTTCAAACCCTCTTTCAACTTCTTCTTGGGGTGTTAATGCATCAAATAAAGTATCCAATGTAGTTCCATGCAATAAACCTTTATCGGTCTCATTCCAATAGGCGGGAGGTAACTTTAATTTGCCATTATCTTGAGGGTCCTCAATTCTAATACTTTTTAAATATGGATACCAGTGACTCTTTTCTTTAAATACGGTAGTTTCGTAAATGAATGCAATATTCAATGCAAGAATTCCATCAATTTGTTCATCATTTAATAAATTAGCAATTGAACTGTTTGATGCAGAAAATATACTATTCTTGTGCAACTGTAATAATGTGGTACCTGCTGGTATATCCCTTTTAGCAAACACACCTACCCCACCTAATGAAGATTCCTTAACATCACATAAATCATGATCAAATTTTCCTTCTGCATCCTTAACGAATTGGAAAATCGCTTGTAAATCGGAATTAGCGGTGCTTGACATATTGTATTTTGGACAGATAAATATATGTACTTCCGTATGTGTGTTCCATCTGTAGTTAATGAATATACAATGGCACACTCCCAGGATATCTTGTCTTTAAATCATGTTACTGGTCTGTATGCTGCTCATCTCATCAGTTAAAGAATTTCGTGAGACTGAAAAATTTCACTGGCTCTATAAAACCCTAACTTGCAGCCCTAACACCTGCGGCTCGCGTTACCAAAGGATTTGCTAAGCTGTCAATTACTGACCAAACAATTAGTGATGAGCGGGACCAAGTAGTTCACGAAAATGGTTAACAATAGTGGAAAACACAATCAACATGGAGGAACTTCTGGAACTTTAACGGATTGTAATTGGTTTGTTTACTATTTGATACTCTTGCCGCATCTGCATAAGATTTAAAAATTTTGATAGATCTGCCTTTGTTTGAAATTCCTCTTTTCACTATTGTTTATTTATTCCCAAGGGAACTGAAAAATTATAATTAATTAATACATCCGTATTGATTTACCTTCCTAATTTTGATAGTTTGTTTTCCTGGTACATTTAAAAGAATATTGTTGTTCAGTGAGTTGCTCATAAAATTATATCTGGTAACTATCTGATCGGTTGTGCGTTAGTTTTTCACTTCATTGATCTGGATCAAATTTATTGTTAAGCAGTACTTAATTTAGAGATACAATGGCTAAAGCCTCAGCTATTAAAAAAGGGAAGACCTCTAAGAAGTCTTCACCTAAACCAGTTAACCATGATGTTAAAACCAATGATACTGTGGTTGCTCCAAAGACCGAAAGTAGGAAATATAATTTTTTTATTAGAACTATATGGACATTTGTTATGATTAGTGGATTTTTCATTACTTTAGCATCTGGTCACATTTGGTGTGTTGTACTAGTGTTACTATGTCAAATTGCTGCATTCAAGGAATGTATTGCTTTAACCAGTATATCCAGTCGTCAAAAGAATTTACCTTTGACAAAGACTTTGAACTGGTATTTCTTAGTTGCCACATTATACTACTTATCAGGTAAACAATTGTTTACTTTCTTCCAAACTACTGTCTTTGAATATAAGATTTTAACCTGGATGGCATTGAATCATAAGTTTGTCTGTTACTGCTTATATGTTTTAGGTTTTGTCTTATTTGTTTGCAGTCTAAGAAGAGGTTTCTTAAAGTTCCAATTTGCCTCATTATGTGCTACTCACATGGCTTTATTATTCATTGTTTTCCAAGGTAATTTAATCATTAAGAACATTTTAAATGGTCTGTTCTGGTTCTTAGTTCCATGTGGTTTAGTTATTGTCAACGACATTTTCGCTTACCTATGTGGTATCACCTTCGGTAAGACTAAATTGATTGAAATTTCTCCAAAGAAAACTTTAGAAGGTTTCATGGGTGCCTGGTTCTTTACTGCCTTATCGAGTATAATTTTCACTAGATTATTATCCCCTTACATGTATATGACCTGTCCAGTACAAGATGTTCATACAAATTTCTTATCAAATGTTACATGTGAATTGAACCCAATCTTTTTACCTCAAATCTATAGAGCACCACCAATCTTCTTTGAGAAATTCGGCGTCTCTTCTATTACAATTAAGCCAGTTTATTTCCATGCCTTAAATTTAGCTACATTTGCCTCATTATTTGCACCATTTGGTGGATTTTTCGCATCTGGTTTAAAGAGAACTTTCAAAGTTAAGGACTTCGGACATTCTATTCCAGGTCACGGTGGTATCACTGACAGAATTGATTGTCAATTCTTAATGGGTTCCTTTGCTAATCTATATTATGAAACATTCATCTCTGAACATAGAATTACTGTTGAAACAGTCTTATCTACCATCTTAATGAATCTAGATGATAAAGATATTTTGGAACTCATCACTACTTTAATAGATGTTTTATTCAAGAAAGGTATTATTAATAAGAAACAACACAAGAAAATAGTACAAGTATTCACAGAAGTCCTAAAGGCTTTGAATTGAAACTTGTAGTGGAACTCCAGTTTTATTTCACAACGTTTATGTACGTTTGACTCTGGATATCACAGTTTATTTTTTGATGATGTAATTTTATATATATATATACCTACGTAACTTTTTATTTGTTTTATTTCTAATATAAGAGCAATGTCTAAGTATATGAATAGTAGAGTTTGCTATAAACATGTTCTTGTCACTTAATTGGTATGTTGTACCATTTTGTATAAATTTTTCACTTTTTTGCCTAGAGCCGACATTTTGAAATAATAACAGCCGTTTTAGGTAAGAAGCACATGGGTCAAAAACGAAACTAGATATATGAAAATTTATCAGCTTTCAAATGATGAGGTCATCTTTGGCTATGACTCTTTGCGTATCAAAGCGTTACTTATCATCATTAGAAGAAACATTACTGGCAAATGTACGTGTAGTTGATCTATTTTACAACCCAACAACAGAAAATATCCATACATTACAAATATACGAAAAATATACAATATATTCAATATGATGTTTTCATTGGATGAGGAACTTAGCAGCGTGACATTCATCGATAATGATACTTCCAATGAAGTGTCTTTACACAATATCAACAGTAGGGAAGAACCCTTACCTGCATTTGAATTGAATGATAATTTAATGACTATGGATGAGCATTTACAGACTTTCACACCACCTGAGGAGAAAAGAACAAGAAGAAGATCTTCTGCATTAGCGAAATTCCCAGTTTTGTCACCTGCGCATACCAGAAGGATCTCAATTTCGACTAATTCTCCTAATGTTGTAAGTAATTTAACTAGTTCGTTTAGGCAAGCAGCCAATGAGATCGCTGTTGAAGAGGAAGGAAACTCCGAGGCTGATGAACCTACATTGTTTCAACCAAGTGATACAAGACCTACTTCAGTAAGGACGATTAACGATTTTAAACCAATTAGGGTATTGGGGAAAGGTGCCTATGGGAAAGTTATATTAGTTAAGGATAAATTTTCAACGAAGTTATATGCTATGAAACAATTGAAGAAGGCAGAGATTTTGATCAATGATAATGATAAGAAGGAGGAGGATCAGGCAGAGACTACAGCTGATATTGAAGAGATTGAAAAGAAGAGACAAGTTGATTTAGATAAACGTATCGAGAGGACTTTTGCAGAAAGGACAATTCTATCACAGTTAGAACATCCAAATATTGTCAAATTATTCTATTCATTCCATGATCAATCAAAATTATATTTAATTTTGCAATATATACCAGGAGGTGAGTTATTTTTCCATCTGAAGGAGCATGGAACCTTGGAGGAAGATACAGTTGCATTCTATGCTGCGGAAGTCAGTTGCGCATTAAAATTTTTGCATGATAATGGTATTGTTTATAGAGATTTGAAACCTGAAAATTGTTTATTAAATCAAAGAGGCCATTTAGTGTTAACAGATTTCGGTCTAAGTAAGAAGGGAGCTACTGACAAAACTGTAGATAATTCTGAAGAATCTCATTCTGACTCAGATATGGATAAAGATGATATTTATACATTACATTCAATTATTGGTACGCCGGAATATGCAGCACCTGAAATTTTACAAGGTTTGGCATATAATAAGAATTGTGATTGGTATTCGTTAGGTTGTTTACTTTATGATATGTTAGTTGGTAAACCGCCATATACAGGTAATAATCATAAAGTTATATTGAATAAGATTCAAAAGGATAAAGCTGGACCGCGTATACCTTATTATTTAAGTGAAGGGATGAAGGATATGTTAAATTGGTTATTGAAGAAGGATAAGACCAAAAGATGGGATGTTGATAAATATTGGAAAGAGGAACCTGTGAATGTAGTACAAAAGGGTGGGAAGAAGAAAAAAGTAGGTAAACAACGTATTGCTAAATTTCAATCGCATATCATCTTTAGAAGGATTGATTGGAAACGGATGGAAAGTGGAGATTTCCAAAGGACTGAGTTGGGCCCGATAGTTCCAATTATTACAGATTGGGAATTAGCCGAAAATTTCGATACAGAGTTTACTTCTATGTCATTTGAGGACCATTATATGGAAGAAGGTATTCCAATTAAGGGTAAAGCAGATTCATTAGTGACACCTGATGTATTCAAGGGATTTAGTTTCAAAGCGAGTAAAAGTTATCTAGAGAGACATTTCTAAAATGATGGAAACTATTGTATTAATATTATATAAAAATGTATATGTTTATAAAGGGATCTAATTAGATTTCAAGGCTTCTTCATGTGTTGATTCCATATGGGTAGCTCTATCTCTAATATATTTACACATTGCAGCATATTCATCCTCATTATTATCTAAAGAATGTGCAACATAAGGGAAATATAAGTTACTTATACAAATGTATTCTTTCAAAGTTGAATAAACGAATAATTCTAAATCAAAATTGTTAATTCTTTTCAAATTGTTATATGATCTGAAATGATCACCATTATACATAAAATCATGGGATTTGTATAGCTCAACCGGGTTAAATTTTGGGAAATTTGCATGAATGAACATAACATTGACCTCCTTTTTGTTATCACCTTCAAAATAATGTGAATAGAAACTATCTAAAGTGAAAGTATCTAATTCATCTTTTTTGAAAGGACCGAATTTTGATTCTTTGAAATCATTCACTGCAGTCTGATACCTTTGATAATCTTGAATGAAGTTATGTTGCAGGATACCTACACCACGATAATCATTAGTTGAATCCTGTTTGAAATAACCGTCCACCCCTGGACCTGTTCTTACTTGATAGAAAGGTAAATCGAAATAATGAGCAGCAGCGATAAACGTCTCCTTATCACCTTCACCTGCTGCTCTTTGTGAGAAAATTGAATAATACCATGATCTGCCATTAAAATTATAATATAATGATAATAAGACGGTCTTCATATGTTTATTCTTGTTGATTAACAGTTGTCCTGATTCTGTAGACATGTCAGGTAAAGTTCCTTCAAAATCGTGTAAAGGAATATTTTCTAAATCATTTTTATCATTGTTATAAATTTCCATTGGACTTACATCATCGATTGAATTTCTTACACGATTCTTTGTATTGATATTCTTGTAAGCTAAATCGTAATATTTTGGTGTAGTTGTACGTCTCCAAAAATCTGGCCATAATACTAGACCATTCTCTTTGTAAACATTTGATTCGAATATGCTGTCTAAATTTGTAATTGCAAAATTATCAGCGTCTAACAACAACAAATTTTGGAAAGATGAGGTTAGGATAGCCAAAGATTTATATTGGTATCCCTGGAAAGTATTCTTTTCTATTGTCTCCTGTGATAAGATATCTGACAGATAAATACATTTAGCGTTATATTGTGGTAAAAGATCGTTACAAAAATCTCTATCATATGATTCACCATTTGGGATAAAGACCTCGACGGGTAAAGTGGTATTGAAATGACGTAAAGTCTTAATCGCAAGGAATGATAACAAAGTGTATTTATCACCTCCGACAATGACTATCCCATCACCTTTATAAAAAGAATTGATTGAATTATCTTCACTAATTTCTTTATCAGTTGATAATTCATGTAGATCTAAACTGTTTAATAATCTAACGTAATCTGCATGTTTCTTAGGTAAATGAGCCAAATCCTCTTCACTGATCATTAGACAATTCCCTAGGGATTTTTCAGTAAGTTTATACCAATCTTTATAATTATCTGGTCTTGTACCAATATCTCCATTCAATAAACAATCCTCGTTATAAATCTTTCCATTTTCAATAGTTGGAGAATTTGAATGAATAGAAGTGAACAAATGTTCAAAGAATGACTCAACAGATTCGATTTGATCATTATCTGATAAATTTTCTTGATCAGCAAACATATCATGTTCGAATTCTTGTTCTGATGAATTAGTGTCCTCAATCTTTTCAAAATCCAATTCAATATCCTGCAAATCCGAATCCCCTACTTCTTCTGTATCCTTGTCAGGTAGGATGTATGTATCCACATAGTCCTGAATAGAATTTGTATAATATCTGACTGTATCATTTGCTGTATCACTATAACCGGTACTGACAATAATGATTGATGTTAGCAGTAGTAAAACTAGTGCTAACTTCACAAACTTGATTACTCTCCTGGATATGCTCAACATATTGCAGGCAGTTTTGATATACGGAGTAATTCGAGTAGTTGGGAAATACACTGTAATATATGCTATTTATGGATACATCCATCCACATATATACCTGTGTATATATATATATATTGGATTAGATGGAAACTGCCAGTGAAAATATTTATTGCCCGGTCGGTTGGGGCACAGTCGCATGCGTGCAACATAGTGACGGGCACAGAACAACACGTAGCAACAGAGGCAGTAGGGACTCATGTACAAATACACATACAAAGAAGACTGTCAGTGATGATTCCAGGAACTTATAACAGTTACTCACTCACCTGTGACAGCAGCACGGACTGAGCAGAACTTATGAAGTGTTGTCATTGGGACTTCGTTGTCGTTGTCTCGGATCCCGAATCAGACAGCAACAGCTGTTAGGTATCACATATTGCAGTTGAGATTTGTGTTACTTTGCTCTCTGTTCATTACCGTTGCGACTGCCATTGCAAACACTTGATTACGTGCTGGGAGACGTGGGCTGATTCCTTCTTTCTTTCTGAGTGTGTTTGAATGTATCTGTCTGTCTGTCTGTCTGTCTTGCACATGTGACAGATATCCCGGTAGAGGGACAGCGGCTCGGACATGTGCGAGTGTCGTTGCACCGAGACAGGACGGGACGGGACTTCGGCGTTAGCGCGCGCCCAATAAACAAACAAACAGATGACAAAGGAACTGCAACTGCAACTGAAGTGATGGGAGGTGCTGGGATCTGTACCGCAACAGGGAGCTCAAACCAACAGACGTTCCTAGTTGCAAAGGAGTCGAGGTACAAGTATGTATATATGTATCTGTGTGCTGTTGTTACAATTGCTATTAAAACTTCAACACAACTGTAACAACCACAATATGTCCGATAACAAAGCACAAGTATGTTCCCTATACAACAACAACAATAGACTATCACTTTATCGTTGAAAAGCTTATCCCAGTTTGACCTTTCTTCTTTTATACTAACAACCCTTGTTATGCACTCTCCTTAACCCCAAGTTGCGTTCATCTCTCTATTTGTATATAGTATAGCCGTCCTGCTGCCCCTCCTCCAGGTCACCCTGGTAATAATAATAATACTAGAGATTATGGTAACAACGACGAAAAACATAATTACTATAACAACAATAATCAAAACAGCAATAATTACCAACAACAGCAACAACAACAACAATACCAGCAACAGCCTCCTCAACAGTACTATCAGCAACAACAACAACCTCAGTATTATCAACAACAGCAGCAACATCCACAACAACAACCTGTTTATGTTCAACAACAAGCTCCAAGCAAAGGTAATGATGATTGTTTAGCCGGTTGTTTAGCCGGTCTATGTGTATGTTGTGCGCTGGATATGTTAACTTAAACATCTAAATACAAATATATATATATATAATTTCTGTCTCACAAATACATCTCTCTCATCTTACCCTTCGTTCTTAATCTAGCCTTACATCCATATGCAGGACATACTCTTGGACCATAATTGTTGGGATTTGATGAACCATATAGTGTGGCTAATTTCTTCTTTGTCATCTTACTTTTAGTCTTTGCATTCTCAATTCGAACATAACAACGTCCACAAAATGTATGTCCACATGATGCAACATATGTTCTACGAGATAAGTCTCGATCTAATTGGGTAGGTCTCAATAAACTCTGATACGGACATGAAAATCCATATTCTTCAACTAAATATTCAAATGATACACCTTTATCCTTTTCATTTAATCCATTAAATGAATCCGGAATTCCAATACCTAATTCAATTCCACATAATGTACATGACGGAATTTCAACAATACCTTCTTGTTCACATATATTATCTTCTAATACTAATGTTTCTTGTTTACCATCCTTAACGATATTAACTTTAGTCTTTGGAATCGTATCAAAATTTGAACTATATCCATCAGGTAAATTATCTGCAGTATCATGATATTTCTTCTCTTGAGCTTTTGTACCTTCCATAAATAATTTAACCCTTTTATCTCTCTCGTTTTCTTCTCGAGCTTGAATCATATTAATAATCTGTTGTGTACGTTCTTCTTCGCGTCTTTCAGCTTCTAATCGATCTCCTAAAGTCGCAAAAAATCTAGTTGGTTGATAATCATCATCGTCTTCATCATCAAATATACCTGCTCTTCTTAACATCTCAGCAGTACCGCCCCATAAACTATTTCTACCAACTTCATATGGATTAGACCCACCAAACATCGCTGTATTATTCGATCGCGCCTCTACTTGTTGTCTTAATCTGTTGGCTCTAGCATTATTTTCTGCACGAACTCGATCACTAGCCCACGTATTTATACCCGTTGGTGTAGTCCTATAACGTACATATAATTCAGTCAAACTTGGACCATGTCGACTCCACATATCAGGTGAGATATTCTGTATAATAGATTGAAATCCTCCAGCTGTCTGAGCTTCTGTAAATGCATGTTGTATCTCCAAGGGATAAGATGAAATCTCTCTTCGTACCTGTGCCATTGCTGGACTATCTACACTTGTATCACTATAATCAACCCTCGGTCTCTGTCCACCACGTTGAATGTTACGAATGTTATTATCCATTCTTCTTCTAGCTGCACGTACAGCTATAGGTAATAACGATGATCCATCATCGGTAGTATCATTAGCACCATCATTGGCCCCATCTGATGAAGATATAGGTTCGAAAAGTGTTCTACCTCTACGTCTTAAATTTCTACCACTTCTTCTTAATAATCGACTTCGAGATTCAGGTAGTCCCTCTGCCCATTCAAATGAACTTCTCATTGGTGCGTCTCTTGCGGTAGCATCAACACGTAATTGTTCACCGCCTGGTAAGTTTAATATCACCGTTGGTAAAGTAGTCCTTTCTCCAACAATGGTAACACCATCAACTTCTTCATCTCCCGGTGATGTTCCATCGGTTTGCGTCACTATATTGATCGGATTCAATCCACTATTTGAATTGCTTTCCTCTTGATCTAAATCAATATATTCACTATTAGGATCAATAGGACCTTCTATCCTTTCGGGTCTATCTACAGCAGAGATGATCTCAATATCGTCATTTTCATCATCGTAACCCACATTTCGATTTTGATCACCATCCTGTTGGTTCATTAACCGATTTGTACCAGAGTTATTAACAAACCGATTAAATACATCACGAGGTCTACCTACTCTACCATCGTTAAATAATCTAACTCGCCTATTTTCATCTCTTATGCGAGTATCCTCATCCTCATCACTATCTATCATTATCACATTTTCATTATTATTTACATTTTCGGAGTCAACTGCATCATTTACAGATTTCCTCCTACTTTCATCACTTAATTCATTCCGATCGTTATTTGCATTCTCCATCTTGACTGCTTGCTGTATACTTATTTATATCAACGAAATCACTCTATCTCTCTTTCTTTCTTTCTCTCTCTCTCTCTCTCTCACGCAAGGGTTTGACTACAATATTCCACTTAGTTCCTAATATATATGCTTCTTAAATCTGATCCAGGATATATCCCGGGTGTTATATTTTGTATTCTTGATAATCCTACCTATTCGCTCACTCATATATCGCTCGCGTCTCTTATTATGATTGTTATTATTATTACTGTTATAGCTATTATTTCCACTATGCGAATTTTCGAAAATGTTGCCATATAAAGAAATTTTTGAAAATTTTCTTCTCTTTTTATACAATTCATATTCTTGTCATTTGATCCAATCAGAATCGATACGTGGATAAGATGGGTATGATTAAATTGAATAAAAGAAATATCAGAGTGTTTAGCATCACTGCTCTGATGCTACTGTTGGTATTTTTCGTAGTACAAAATGCCGATAGTATGAGTCCAACTAATGAAACTGTTGCACCAAAGAATATTGCTGTTACAGATGCTAATTCTTTAACTAATGGGAATAAAATTGGCAAGACATCTGACAACTTGGTGCAGCAACATGTTGTTGAAGGTAATGCTAAACAGGCATCAAATGTCGAGGCTACTAAAGAGATAGATAGAATTAAAGAGAAAGTTGGTTTGAACAATATTGATGATATAGCTGCCGCTGCTGCTGCTCCTGCTGCTGTTGGTAAGACTAACAGCAATTCTGCTGCTCCGGGCGTCGCTGCTACTACCACTGATGATTCCCTGACTGTTGCACAGAATAATAAAGTAGGCAACGACGCTGTTGAGAAACCATTCAACGCCGAGAATGAATATTCAATGATCTTAAATCTATCACCAGTTATCGTTTTCAGTAAGACATATTGCCAATTCTCAAAGAAATTAAAGGATCTATTAGAACAAGAATATGTTTTCACTCCATCATACAATGTCATTGAATTAGATAAACATAGTCACGGTGAAGAATTACAAGCCTACATCAAGGAAAAGACAGGCCGTGGTACTGTACCAAATATGCTTGTTAATGGAATCTCCAGAGGTGGTTCAGATGATATCAGAGCATTACATAAAAATGGCGAATTATTGGCATCCTTGAAAGAATGGTCTGCTGGTAGTTTCGAAGTTACAAAAGCTGACAAGCCATCTAATAATTGAAAAGGTCACAGAGAATCGCACCATTTCCTCAGTCGCATCATGTTGGTCTTCCTCTGTTTAGAGGTAAAAATGCCATAGCCAGCAAAATGTATAACATTTTATATCTATAAGAAATTTCATATACATATACATAGTTTTATATATCAGTGTTATTATTACATTTTGAAATGTTGTTAATTGTGTCGTTACAAAAAATCTCAGTAGACGCTTACCATAAAAAAAAATAAAAAAGAAATTATACTTAAAAAGTTTACCATCAAGAACAACACACATTAAAGTATGCTAGTCAGTGGGAAAGTCCCAATCATCTCCCACGTTGTTTCTCGTATTAGTATCGATAATGAAAGTTCGTGTTAAGGAGGTTTACCCGATATTTGCATGGTCATGGGATACCTATACGGAATCGACAGATTTACACAACAATGATCCGTTACATAATAAATATCCAAACAAGATTAATAATGAAACCTATACTTTTTTAAAGAATTATAGAAACGATATCGATGATGTATGTGGTATCTGCCGAGTAAGTTATAATGGGGTTTGTCCTAATTGTAAGATGCCTGGGAAATCATGCCCTTTAGTCGTAGGGACTTGTAACCATAATTTTCATTATCATTGTATATATAGATGGCTGGATACAGTAAATTCGAAGGGGCTATGTCCAATGTGTAGACAAGAGTTCACATTGAAACCGGATGTCGGTATAAATGCAAAATATACACAAAAATTCATGGAGTTAATAAGC
Source organism: Maudiozyma turicensis (assembly GCA_003708545.1). Taxonomy (NCBI): domain Eukaryota; kingdom Fungi; phylum Ascomycota; class Saccharomycetes; order Saccharomycetales; family Saccharomycetaceae; genus Maudiozyma; species Maudiozyma turicensis. The sequence goes on from PPOO01000948.1 coordinate 163,403, forward strand.
AAGAATCGTGAAAGAAGACTCATGATGGAAAGAGAGGAAAGGGAATTAAATGACGATTTGAATATGGATGAGGAAGATGAAGTAACCAGGGATGCTATAGATAATGCAGCTGGCGCGACAGAAGCTTGGACACAAGTACCACAAGATATATCGGACGAAGAAGAAGATATGACTTATGATGATCCAATTGAATAAAGAGGAGTAGTAAGACTAGAATTAGCCTCTGATTGACGAGATTGTATTTCTGTTCGTAAATCTAAAATAAGAAGGTCCCATTGTGGATATGTAGTGGTGTGTCTGACTGGAGTGAGATACATAAAAGTGAGTTATAACCAGACGCAAAAGAGACGAAAGATAGCTCTCTTTTAATACGTATTGCCATTAATGAACATAAATCAGTGATAGACACTTAGCATGAAAGATTTATAAAACTGTTTGACTTGAGTACATTTATAATGTAGACTCGTGGTGCTTGTAAAGACCAGGCTCATCGTACTTTTATTTTAAATTTTTCAATTCATCTATTATTTTTCTTCTGTATTGGGCAAGTATGGACAAAACAATACAATCTATAAAGGTAGAGGTAATGCAAGTCATAATGGTAGGCAGTGAAGAAATTATTACTGAGCCAGAATACAAGGTGCCATGTGGGATTCAAAAGGACTAATATTATACAAAACTCGTAGATACCAAATAAATAGGCATATAATTAATGTAGGATGATTGAATGTCGTTCAACAAATTTTTTAACAATGAAATTGCTGCTTAAAAATGGTTAAGTCTATAGATTATTTTAAATCCATATTACTATTTTTCAAATGTTTTAAAAATCTTGTTTTTGTAACTTATTCCGAAATACCTTCAGACATCTGTCTATGTAAACAAAACGTAAAAAATGATTTTCTAAAAAATTGTATATTTTAAATAAATGTTTGTTATCTTCCAACGATGAGATTAATAAAATTATCAATCAAAGGTCCAGAAGTATAATTTTCTTGCTGTTGTGTAATATAAATATGTAGACTCTTTAATGCTTGTGAATAATACACATACCTTCAGTTATTACCAAAATAATATAAAAATGGGTAAATATCCATCAAACCAGATGCCGATAAATTTAAAATAAATGCAAATACGTGTAAAAGAAGACAGATGTTTAAAATAGTGTTAAAAAATACAAACCCAACGAAATTTCAACAAAGAATTTATTACTGACCAAAACCAAAAAATGCTTTCACTCGGAGTTGAACCGAGGATCTCCACATTACTAGTGTGGCGCCTTACCAACTTGGCCATAAAAGCTGTTATTTTTAAAAATTTCGAAAAATATTAGTATACATTAATACATAGAAATGTGCACTTTTGATTTCTTTCATATAGTATGTTGAGACAGTAATATGATACTTGAATTAAATGATATTATGTGTCACTGTATTATAGTGGTGTGTGCGTGTAGATATTAACCCACGCACAGAGAGAAAAACAAATATACAGAGTTGACACATTGTATAATATATATAAAAGAAGTAATAGACATCTACAAATGTAAGTAGTTAACTCTTATATAGTTTATGGATAATATAAAAGAATAAGTAATTACAACTATACTAATTGTACAAATATTTATTACAACTTAATTAATAGAATTATGTCTTGTACAATTATGGAACCTACTCATGTTCCTATAGACTTGAACCAATACTTCCAGTTACCAAACCAACATAGTACAGTCATTATTAATCTTCCAAAATATTAACCTCTCCAGAAGTGAGTGGTTATAAAAGTACTGTATGAGGTAATATATGCATATAACGGTATAGGAGATGGTTTAGTTACTTTAGGGAGGTTATTCTCGAAATATTAGGCGAATAATTCAGGAATGTATTAAATTTTATGTGGTGCCTAAATTGAATAAAGAAACCTTATCATTTGTTGGAATATATGTTACATATATGTAAATTAAAATACAAGACATTGTCTTACAATCCAACATAGTTAAATAAAGTGATTTGGGTCAGACGGTAGATATACCGAGGCGACAAAGAAATCGGAAAAACTTGCGATGAGGAGATCATCGAGAACTTGTTTATATAAAGAATAGATATATATTTAGTATATATAGCTCTTTGGAAAAGTTCTAAAGAGATGACTGGTATTTACTTATTAAAGTAGAGAGATATAAATTTATTCCCTATATAAATATTAGCTCCAAAATGGAAGTTAATAAATTGAATTTTCAATAATTTGTTTCTCAAGAATGGAACTGACGATAGCCTGAGTCGTTACTGATTTTGACTATCCTTTTGAGATTAGACGAACTTTTTTTTGACGGTATATTATATTTTGAAAAGTACTTCGAGTGTTTATTTATTTGATTTCGAGGTATGTATAAGACTAATATCATATAATTTAGGATAATTTTTATTGGAATATAATGTGAATATATATCTCTTTGTGAAAAGAACATTGCTTTATATATTACTAGATTGTCGTGACATATGGTAGATTTGCCGAGGCCACAAAGAAAGTAAAATCTGCTCGATGACAAAATCAGCGAGAAATCAAATATACAAGACATGTAGATATATATGTTGGAAATATATTTGTCGTGAGACACGGTAAGATTCTTTAAAATGTGAATATTTCGGTGAGAATTTTCACGTATATAAAGGAAATGCGATTTCTGTTTTATATAATGTTACATAATTCACTTCCATATATCTCTTCCTTGTGAAAGAGGGGGACGAGTAATACTTTCACTGCAGGGCACAGAGTCTTGTACTACAGTATTTAATATACTAATCTCATTCGCAAATGTTTCAGATTCTCAGTAATATATACTTATATAGAGATCTTTGGCAAATACTAAAGGAGTGGATTGGTTATAATTAGCAAAAACACCGTAGGATACATACCATTCACAACTCTCTTACATAATTAAGTTAAACCTAAGTTATAGTTAATTTCTATCAGTTTTTATCGTTGTTCTAAAACGGGTCTTGCGACATACTTGTTATAAAATAAACCGTTTGTGAATCATTTGCTACAAGAGAAATACTACCTGATACCAATGATACCGTAACACTATCGAATAAACCACGGAAGAGTTATGTACTATGGACAACGGGTAGAAGTGAATAGGGAAAGTTAAATAAAACACAGCTATTTAGATAATTACAATAAATATTCTCATATATACTGCCCGATGATGCAATTCTTTTTTTGAAGATGAGCATTCTTTTAACTAGAATACGCTGCTAATAATATTTAGGTTTGAAGTATAATTTACTCTCTAATCTGAACACAATCTGATATAAATTAAGAGATCTTCTATAATTATACGTCAACATTATCAAGTATCTCCAATTATAAAATAACTATGTGAAGAAAATTTACAAATCACAGGGGTGAACTTCAGCAACCCAATGTGAGTCAAATAGGGACGCTTATAGTGTTATTCAGAGACTATCAATATATATCTCGCTTATATAATATGTTATGACTCTCTGTCACTTTACTTTCCTATTATTCGTCAGTCCGTCTAGTGTCACACTTCCCACGTGAAATTACGCGAGCACCCCTTGTCTGCTCGCTTGTTCGCTCGCTCGCACTACCGGAACAACAATATCTACCCACTGATTTGACCCAAAATGTCACTGTGTAGAGAGAAAGAAAAGAAAAAGACACAGCGCGCTGTCCGTCTACGCCCGCCTACACGCTCGCCTGCCGTCCCCTTCTAAAATTGGTCCCAGCCCACTGGGCGTCCTGTTTGCGGTTTGATGAAATGCGCTCTCATTGGCGGCGGTGATATCTATTACAATACAATGCGATACGAAACCAATCAGTCACTCACCGGTGGGCTGACAGCAACACTGTGTGAAATTTTCAGAGACAACAACAACAAAACGGGTTCAAACTGCAAGGAGGCAGAATGTGATCAGAGGGAAATTAAAGAGAAAAAACAAACAAAGAAACTCAAATATATATAAATAAAAGAGTCACTATTCGAAACTTATAATTTTAGTATATCCATTGTCTATTTTCTTCCTTTTCGTTGTTTACAAAAGATCACCACTACTGAACAAATATCTTTAATAAATTTTTGAAAATGGTTTACACTACTAGACAAATTGGTGCCAAGAACACCTTAGATTACAAAGTTTACATTGAGGAAGATGGTAAGCCAATTTCTGCATTCCATGACATTCCATTATATGCTGACAAGGAAAACAATATCTTTAATATGATTGTTGAAATTCCACGTTGGACTAATGCCAAATTAGAAATCAATAAGGAACAACCATTGAATCCAATTATCCAAGATACTAAGAAGGGTAAATTAAGATTTGTTAGAAACTGTTTCCCACATCACGGTTATATTCATAATTACGGTGCTTTACCACAAACTTGGGAAGATCCAAATGAAGCTCATCCAGAAACCAAGGCTGTCGGTGATGATGATCCAATTGATGTTTTAGAAATTGGTGAAGCTATTGCTTACACTGGTGAAATCAAACAAGTCAAGGCTTTAGGTATCATGGCTTTGTTAGATGAAGGTGAAACCGATTGGAAAGTTGTTGCTATTGACGTTAGAGACCCATTAGCTCCAAAGATGAACGATATCGAAGATGTTGAAAAATATTTCCCAGGTTTATTAAAGGCTACTAACGAATGGTTCAGAATTTACAAGATTCCAGATGGTAAGCCAGAAAATCAATTTGCCTTCTCTGGTGAAGCTAAAAACAAGAAGTACGCTCTAGATATTATCAAGGAGACTCACGAATCCTGGAAGAAGCTGATCGAGGGTAAATCTGCTGATAGCAAGGGTATCTCTTTGGTCTCTACCACATTAAAGGACGTCCCAACTTTCTCCACTGCCGTTGGCGAATCCATCCCAGCTGCTCACGTTCTAGCTGATGCCCCAATTGACAAATCCATCGACAAGTGGTTCTTCATTTCTGGTTCTGCTTAAATAACGAGTTCAACTATGCATTGAGCAACGAGCAACAACCACCTAAGTAATACATATCTTTATATAAACATATATATAACAGAAATTGATTTCTTTTTTTTGTTATTATTGTTATGATGAACATGAGTCACGCAGCAAATACCAATATACTGGTGGATCAAACCATCTTGTCACTACACACGAATATCCGTCCCCAGTGACATTCCTGCCCTGCCTTCTTCTCGCTCCCTCGCTCGCCCCTTGTTCCTCCGCGGAGATAAGACGAAAAAGAAATGAGCGGAAAATTTTGCTGTTGCTGTTGTTGGGAACAGCGATTACTAACTGCGCTGTGGTGTGGTGGGCTATACTATCGGACAATGGTGGAAGCACAGAGAAGGTGATGTTAGAACAAGAAAGAAAGGAGAGAAAGAGAGGGAACCCCAGATTATAGGATGGAAGTGGAAATTAATTTAATGTTTGAAACAGTAGTGTTAATAACAAGAATTTTTAAAATATCTATCTATTGTTGTATTTATTAACAGACTTTCTTTTGTTACATTCATTAACTTCTTCACAAAAAGTCAGTCAGTGTTGCGATATCCTGCTATTTTCATCAACTTAGTAGGATTATTATTAACATACAAATTATTAAAGGCTATTTAATCTTTGATTCTTTTTATATTTATTTTTTGCTATCTACAAAAGAAGGATACCATTCAAATCTGTCTGATACAGATAGGTACAGCTCATACATATATCTGATTATTACTATTATTATTACTACTTTTATTTTCGCTAGCAATCATGGAACATCCAAGAACTCATTCTGCAACAGCTACAGCAAATACTCCATCTTCAACAAGAAATTCTTCAACTTCGTCAAATCAACAGTCTAGTTCAGTACCGACAGATCCAGACGGTTCAAATAATGAGGTTAACGCACAGGTATCCTCAGAAGCAGTAGTTGCAGCTGCAGCTGCAGCTGCAGCTATGGGAGTATCCTCTAATAATGTTAGTTCCTTGAAACAGAGATCTACTTCAAAGATAAGTGATCCTCCTCACTCACATAATATCCATACTAATGAAGAAGATGACGAAGACGATGAAGATATGGTAACAGATTCAATGGAACCACCATTATCGTTGGTAGGGACTCCGGGTTCCTGTTCAGATGGGTTAACACTAGGGGATAATACAACCACTTCACATGCCGTTTCACATAGAGAAAATACTCCTACCCCACAGGATCATTTATACAAGAAACCGACGGATGTACAACCCGGTGCTCCTTTACAAAATAATTTATTTAAACAGTTTAATTCAAAGACTGGTCAATTTATGCGTACTACAGGTGACATGGAAGACGCTCCAACTACTAAAGAAAAGAGTAAAGAAGCTGTTCCACCAACTGAAAACACACCTATATCTGTTGCACATGAACAAGTACAGCAACAACAACAACAGGCACAACCTGCGTTCCGTCTATTAACGTCTTTTAAATCAAGATCAAACTCCGTACCGACGATATTACACTCGTCATTGAAAAGAATGTCTCATCATGCTCATTATTACGGAAATAATCAAATCCACTATAATAACTCTAATAATCATCAACAATCAACAAACTCTTCAACTTCAAACAATACATCCAATCAAACTATAATGACACACCCAATGAACCCATATGGAATCATGAAAAAGAAATCGATAAGAGGTCATCATCCACATATTTTACAAACTCAAAACTCTTCATCATCTGGCTTATCTTCATCATCTAACGTATTAAGCAATACAACATTAAGACAAGCTATCTTATTGACGCAAGAGGCGTTAAATAGTTCAACTTTAACGAAATCACAACAACGCAACGCCCAACAACAACAGCAGCAGCATTCAAATTTAAATATTCCTCATAACCATAACACTACCACCAAGACTACAAGCTTAGATAATGTTGTTACATTTGAAGATAGAGTCAACTATGTCAAATCGACAAAATTACCTGTCCCATTACCACCAATCAATTTACAATGTCTGAAAGAGATCGATCTACAAGAAATTGTCAAGAATCCACAATTGAGACATGATATCATATTTGATCCATTGTTACAATTCAGACCAAATCTAGATGGAGAACGTGGA
>PPOO01000948.1:179148-207211 GCA_003708545.1 Maudiozyma turicensis
GTATCAGAACTATAACTAGTGACACGATTCAACGCAGGATGGCCAGACCCTATCAAACCCATGATATTCTTAGCCAATGTATTCATCTCTGTGGAGACTAACGAAACAGGATTATTTAATAACCATTTTGGAGTCACCAGCCTGCTTGCTGTAGCCAATGCTATTCCGAAGGACGATTTATTACTTTGATACCGACACTGACATCTGGCCACAGCCCTTATCCTAGGTAAAGCCCTTGCACTACTACCTCTTAACATTGAAATCTAAACACTTTTGCCACCTTTGAGGTAATATTTCTTACACTGACTCCACATTAAGTCCAGTACCCTTTTCATTAAATACTGTCCTTTCTCAAACCCTTGTTATTTGCCCATGGACAGGAAATGCGTCCCATCGTGTCGGAAGTCCTCCTCGCAGCGCAGTACGATTTCTGGAAAATTTTCAGTGTAGCAGACAGACGGTTGTTTCCCATGGATGAGTCTCATGATCGATGACGTGGTGACTACAAAAGATGAAGAACTAGTGACAACTGGGGACTGGTTCTAGTTATAGTTCTGATACAATAGTGTGAAAGGAGCTGTAAGTATCGAATGTTACAATGAGTGAAGAGAGTAAGATTCCGGGGAACTTGTTCTTTCTATCACTGATCAAAAATGTCTTCTCTAGAACCATTAGAGCATCGAATAACGTTCCAAAGCATGTTGGTTTTATCATGGATGGTAATAGAAGATGGGCAAGAAAGAATGAAATCGAAGTCAAGGACGGTCATGAAGCTGGGTTTCATAGCATGAGTCGTATCTTGGAACTTTGTTACGAGGCAGGTGTCCATACAGCTACTGTATATGCATTCTCTATTGAAAATTTTAAAAGATCTAAATATGAAGTTGATTCTTTGATGGATCTGGCACAAAGGAGGATAAGACAAATCACAGAGAACGGGGAACTGACAGATAAATATGGGATACGAGTACGTGTCATTGGTGATATATCTTTACTAGATAAAGATGTGCTTGCAGATATTCAAGAAGCTACGGAAAGAACAAAAAATAATAGAAGGGCGGTCCTAAATATCTGTTTCCCATACACAGGTAGAGAAGAGATTGTTCATTCAATGAAGGATATCATTAAGAAACAAAACGAGGGTATAATAACAACAGGACAAATTAATGAAGACATGATTGAAAATCATCTGTATACAGGTGGTCTGCCACCATTAGATCTTTTGATAAGAACTAGTGGTGTCTCCAGATTAAGTGATTTTATGATATGGCAAGGCACCAAGAAGGGTGTAATGATTGAATTACTGGATTGTCTATGGCCAGAATTTGGTTCAATCAGAATGGGTTGGATCTTACTGAAATTTGCGTTTAGAAAATCGTATTCTAACGTCAAAAGCACCGGCGACGAAGATGATGACGATTCTGCCATTGATAAAAAGTACACATAAGAATATATCGTCGTCATCTGCATATTTATACATATATACATATACATTAACATAATAGAATACCAAAGTAACGTTATAAGAACAATACCTATGAATCAGGTTACCAATAGAGGACAATGGAACATGAGATACCGGAGCGACCCCCTCAGTCTTCCAGATGATGAATAATCGATCAATAGCCACACAAGGAGGTTTCATAATTGATAACAACTTTCTCTTAAAAAGTTGTATAAAGGTATTATACTCAATGCCTCTACGGGAATATCTGTGGAAAACGCGAAATGTATCTTCGAATTACCTGAAAAGAAAAATAATTACGCGCGTCTTGTATTTTCTCATATTGGAACATTGAAAGAATTTTCATTTATAAACAAATAAGTAAATAAATAATTAGTGATGTATAGTTGGATCGTTTAATATATATATCTGTAATTCATGAAAAAGTAAGTCCATTGCTATTAAGTTATATATTCCATTGCTACAAACAAATTCATATTGCTATTAATTTAAAAACAGAACAAATTCTATCAAGATGTTGAAATTGACAAGTGATAGCGGACCACTAGCCCAACTATGGCTAGCCTCCAATATGACAAATATTCCAAGGGGTTCAGTTTTACAAACAAGCATCACAGAATCTGCTAAAGAAATCGCAGAAGTAGCAGGCTGCAGTGATGCCATCGAGGAAGCTACAGATAATGAAGATGGGAGTAAATATATCACTTTGAGAACCTCAGGTGAGTTATTACAAGGTATTGTTCAAGTTTACGCTAAACAAGCAGGTTTCCTACTTGGTGATATCAAGGATATGCTAACAAAGATAAGTTCTTTGTTTAAGATGAGTTCGAGAGTAGGTATCACAATTAACAAATCTAACACAATCGCCAGAATCGAATCAATTACTTTGGAAGATACAGTAACAGAGAAAGAAGTATTACTAACACCAAGTCTCGATTTCTTGTTTGAATCGAAATCTTCCACGATAGGTGATAACAGAAGAAGAAATATACAAGGTGTCACAATGGGAGCACCTAATGCAGTATGGGATACATCCTTAGAAGTTGGTAGACAAAATATGTTAAACGATAATGATTATAGTGCGAATAATTCAATATTAGATTTAAATTTTGATATCGGAGAAGATCAATTTGAGATAGGTGATGAAGGTACGAGAAATACTGGAATGAATAGTAATAATGAGATCTCTACAACTGGTATAAATAATTTATCATCTCATCAGGATGATGATGATATCTTAATCGATGACAATATGGAAAATAACTGGAATCTAGATATTGGAGACAATCATATAGATGGAAATGATTCGTCGATTGAATTAGGTAGAAGAGCAGACAGCTCTGTGATGGAAGAAGAATATACTGAATTTGGCTTTGATCTTGGATTGGAGAAGGAAAATATAATGGAGGGATATGCGGAAGACGAACAAGCACAGGCACTACAGAATGACAATACTTTGAATTTATTATCAAGGCCAGGAAGGTCTCGTAATTTAGATCCTGCTTTAATAGACACCGGAAGAATTATTGTTGACGAGGATCGTGTCTTATCTAAAAAAGAATTACATGATATTACTACAAATCAGGAATCCATTAATAATAATAACAATCGGAATTCAGCAAAGAGTATAACGAAGAAGAGACTTTGGAATGAAATTGAAAATGATACTTCATACATTGGCACTTCAATTACAGATAATTTAATACGATATACTTCAATTAAGAAATCAAGAAAGGATAATGGAGACATCTCGGAAGAAGAATTACAGTTAAATATAAACAATGAAAGTATAGACAATATGGAACTAGTTAACGACAATTTTGATTTATTACAAGATAATGATCAAGAAAACGAAGAACAAGATATTTTGCCCGAACTTGATAACATGGCTCCAACTACGGAGAATGGAACACCAGCGGGCCTTGAAAATGCTCGTATTCTTGAAAACAGTTCTCAATCGTCAGAAACATCCAGTACGATAATCCTACCAGATCAAGTCAAATTAGTTTCTGGAGAATTGGTTTCGAAGGATACTGTGGAAATGGCAGTTACATTACGTTTAGTATACGAGGAATCTAATGAATATCCAAAGGTCACTTTCCCTGAGTTATTAGAAAAACAGGTTGAATTAAAGGAGGATACAGCTCATAATGAAGAAAAAACTGACTCCATTAAAACAAAAAAGGATGCTAGTCAATGTTTCTTTGATATGCTAACTCTAGCTTCCGCTGGTTGTGTCTCCTTACACCAAGAAGAACCATTTGCGGATATCTCCTTGACAGTGGAGAGAGCTATCAATGAAAAATTCATCCCTGAAAACTCAGAGAGTCCAATATTAGCATAGGGAGATTTTTATCAACATATCTACATCATATACATATATGACTTTGAAAATGACATAGATGAATAAGACTCTTTAGAACTTCCCTGCGGTTATTGTTGCTATTACAGCGACAAAGTCCTTAGCGAGATTATATATTTAACCCTAATCAATGCCCTATATACATAATATATTAATAGGTGGGCGCTTCGCATAGTGTTCCCGCAGCAAAGAAAATTTTTCACGGGAGCCCATCTCAGAATTTTTTTGTTGGTGTTACTGTAATAGATGGAATGAGATGAGATGAGCTGACTGTTACAGATTCAATTGATAGTAACCATCATAAAAAAGTAACCAGTTATTGGCTACATTTCTACATTCAAATATAAAAAGAATACATAGAAAGCAAAAAAACTGCCTGTAAGAGTACATACTCGATAACTATTATAGATAACGACAATACATAAATAGTCATGGCTAAACAAAAAGTCACAACAAAGACTACAAAGAGGTTCAGGTATTCCTCTTTCAAAGCTAGAATAGATGATTTGAGAATTGAGCCTACTAGGAACTTAACCAAAAGAGTCCACGATTATGTCGAATCCTCTCATTTCTTAGCCTCCTTTGACCATTGGAGGGATATTAACATGAGTGCTGACTTCACATCATTCGCATTCGAAGTACAAAATATTGTTCAAACTTTACCGCAGATTCTTTACCATGCTGATACAATCTTTGAATCTTTAGAGAAACATATTAATGAACAGGATGACAAGTCCCTACAACCACTGTTAGATCTGTTGGCTCAATTCTGTCATGATTTAGGTCCAGATTTCACCAAGTACTATGAAAGAGCGGTAACTTCATTGATTAAATTACTAGATGTAGCTATTAAATTTGAGTCACCAGATGTGTTTGAATGGGGGTTCAACTGTCTAGCATACATATTCAAATATTTATCCAGAGTCTTAACTGATGACTTGATTCCAACTTTTGACATGCTACTTCCATTATTATCCAACCCAAAGGAATATTTATCAAGATTTTCAGCAGAAGCATTGTCATTTTTGATCAGAAAATCAAATGCCAAGAAATTATCCACTTTAATCTCACATTTCTTCGAAAAATTGAATAGTACTGATGAAGATTCTAATTTATATGATGGTCTTTTAACACTTTTCACAGAAGCAATTATTTCCACACCAGGTTCTTTACATTCCAAATCTAATTCTATCATTACTGTTCTACTAGAACAATCTTTTGAGATCCAAAATTCGGAATCGTGTACTACATTATTTTGCGATGTTTGGATGAATATTTCCAAACATGCAGAAATTGAAGCATTGACACCAGTAACTGAAACTACTATAGAATGCATCTCTAAATTTATTACACAACAGAATAGTAGCAACATTATACAAATACTTTCCACTATGGTATTTGCCGAAAGTGGTAGGAAGATTGCAGATTGGTCATCAATTACTAAGACGATCGATTCTGTACTAAAGGAAGCAACAACTTTAAAAACTGACAAAGTTTCATTTTTATTCGCGGTCCTTTTAAGAAATGCCGACATTAGATGCTTAACTCAATACCATAAGACCATCTTTGAAACTATTTTGAATAAATACCCCTCTGAATTCTTACAATTTTTCTCCTTTTGTCAAGGTTTAGCATTTGAAAAATTATTATCATTCAATGGTGTCAAATATCTAAACAAATACATCGAAAATAACTGGAATACCGAAGAAGAAAAAATTGTACTGTATCTTTTGCAAATACAAAAAAGTGAGAAAATTTCATGCAAGATTAATGTAAAGATTCCATCAGCCTTCACCGACGCTGTCTTGAAATCTATAAAGAAATATTGTAATAAAATAACTTCCATTGATGATATATATGAAGTTTATTGGAGAAGTGTTGTGTTAAAATATAGTGAATCTCCAAGAAATGATGAAATACTACAACTGATTAAATTATTATTGAACTCGACCGAATTCGAGGATAACAAATTTAACAAGGATACGGTTGGTTCACTACTTGAAATAATTTCAGATGTAACCTCGGAAGATTTCCTAACTTTATTACCTGCGTTGGTATCAAGTTTAATTCAAAACATGGATAGTATCTTTTACGTCAAAGGGCTGAATCACATTTTGAAGAAAATTAAGAATGACGACAACATACAATCACTATTAAAGGATAATGAAGATACATTTGTTCAATTTGGTAACAATTTATCACTTCCAAATGATAAACTAAGAAATGAGTCACTTACTCTGTTGATTACTGTCTTCGACTTACAAAATATCGAATTTCCTCGCTACTTACAAGAAATAAGACTTTTGGCCGATATTCCGTTAACATTACAAAATGCAAGAGACATTACAACAAGAATTAGAAACGCTGGTAAAGAATTTTCAAACTCCAAACCAGGTGAAATGACAGGAAACTTCTTCATCAAATCTCTTTTCGGTTTATTAACTATTAGATTCTCTCCAGTTTGGGATGGTGTCTATGAAATTATTCCTGATATTTATAATAAGGATGCTGATCTTGTATGGAAATACATTTTCAAGTTCTTAAACATCACGCTTGCAGTTGACAACTCAACAGATATCGAGGAAACTTTACAAGATAATGAGGAAAATATTCTATGGGAAGCTCACATATCAAGATTAGAATCAGCGATACAATTATTTAGTAGTTCTTGGAGAAACTACATATATGGTAGGGATTCAATTATTAGTATAGTAAAGGAAAACCGAGGCCTTTCTGAATATCCTCCACAAATCAGAATGCAAGTACTAACATTACTATCCAAAATTCCAATGTTAGCTGAAAGAAATTCCAAGGAGTTTGTACCCTTTTTATTCAATGATATCGAATCTAAGGATCTTTTTGACCAAGATCTAGCAGAACTGACCTCAACCTCTATTTGGTATGAAACAGATAAGAATTTACTTTTAAAAATTCTAGGCAGTTTCAAGAATATTAAAAATATCTTCATGTCACAAGAGGTATATGATAAATTAATGAGACTGCTTGGCAGTCGTACAGTTGATGTACAAAAACTGGCTTTAAATGCGTTGTTCTGTTACAAATATCCTACCGTGGTCAAATATAGGGAGAATCTAAACAATTTATTAGATGATACACTTTTCAAGGACGAGGTTACGAAGTTCTTATCTGATAATGACTCAAAGGTGATAACTGTCAGTGAGGAAAGTGAAATTATTCCATATATTTTAAGAATTTTATACGGCCAAGCCCAAACTCCAACCACCAGTGGCATTAAAAAGAGTAGGAAGGTAGCCGTCCTATCGGTATTACCAAATTTAAGAGAGGAGTTCATTATTAAGTTTTTCCAACTAGGTAGTAAAGGTTTCTCATACGATTATTTCTATGATAATAACTATGCCATAAGGGAATCAGAAGTAACAGCATTAAATCTAAGAAGAATGACCGGTTTCGTAAACATCGTCAATATGTCTTTGGCATACTTGGGTTCAAATTTCCCTCAAGCAGTAGGCACTGTAATTAAACCCTTACTATATACTATTGCCATGTCATATGCATCGTCAGACATTAATGAAAATACTTCAGGTTTTGAAATGAAATTGACCACCAATCTAAGACAGCATTCATTAAAATGTCTAAATGCCATTTTTCAAACCTTAGAAGATAAATATGATTGGACCAATTCAGTTAAAGAAATATATGATATAGTATTAAAGCCTCGTTTAGGACAATTTGCTAACGAAAATTTACAACAAACATCATCTCTGATGAAGCTAATTGTGTTCTGGGCTAAGAATCCTTTATATTATAAATTTTTATACTACGATGACTATGCTGTGATAAAGGTTTTGATGGAGACATTATCCAATGAACATGCCAAAGAAGTTGTTGTAAACATTATCCTTGACGGTTCCAATGACATTATTAGTAAACCTTCGACTGAAACTGAATATGTGGACCTCGTGGCCATTGTTGCTGGCTCGTGCTTGCAAGTATTACCACAATTATACATTCGTATGGCGAATATTGAAACTATGTCGAAGGCAGTTACATTACTTCTAAATATGAGTGAAGCGGGCTATATTCAAAATAATGAAACAAGAAAGTACTTGTTAGATTCACTGCAATTGATAATAGAGAAGAACTTCAAGAATTTGAAAAATAATGACACAATTAAATTGTTGAAAATTATATCTGTTTTAGTTGCGGAATACGAATGTCCATGGTCTGATATTGAAAGATTATACAAGGATCTGGCTGGTTTATACCTATTATTTAAGGAACGTGATTTGAGACTTGAACTGAACGTTATATTTGGTAAATTTTCAGAGCGTTTTGAGAAGATTCAAGTTGTTTCTGAATTATTATCAGACTTTAATTCCTACTCAACCAGACGTATGCATGAGTATGATTTCCCAAGAATGCTTTCAGCTTTTAAAAGGTTTACAGAATCGTTATATTTGAAATTTACAAACTTACAATGGCTACCTGTTCTTTACAACTGTTTATATTTTATTAATGACGAAGAGGAATTAGCCTTGAGAACCAATGCATCTCACTGTGTAAAATTATATGCTGATTATCTAAACAAAGAAAATACTGCTATTGAAAATCCAGAGGGGATCGCAACATTCAAAGGAATTGTTTTGCCCTTAATTTGTTCCGGTTTAAGAAAATACACAGAAGATATTCAAAATGAATATATTTCAATAGTGTCATACTACGTTGAAAATGTAACCTTTTATTCTGGTTTCGACGATATGAAGGTTTTACTATTCAAAGGTGATGAAGAAGCTAACTTCTTTACAAATATTAGCCATATCCAATTACACCGTCGTCAAAGGGCAGTTAAAAGATTGAGAGAATATTCATCGAAATTGGCGGACAACAGTGTTTCCCACTACTTAATTCCAATTATCGAACATTATGTGTTCAGTGATGAAGACAAGTACAGAAATATAGGTAATGAAGCCTTACAAACCGTTGGTGCATTATCTCAAAGAATGAGTTGGAAACAATATAGAGCATTACTTCGCAGATATATCTCATTTGTGAAGGCCAATGGAGATAAATTGAAACAAAGTGTATTATTAATTAATGAACTATCACATTCTTTGAAAAATACCTTATTAGCTATGAAAAACAATGACAATGTCATGCACGATAGCTTGTGTAAATTACCAAAAGGAAATGAAGAGCTGGTGTCTTACCTGAAAGACGATATCTACCCAACATTGACAAAGATTTTGGCCATTAGAGATGAAGAAACTGTTATTGCAAGAATTCCTCTATCCGAAGCATTAGTTAATTTTATATTAGGCTTGGACCATGATGACATTGTTAATCTATTGCCTGGTATTTTGACCAAGATATGCCAGATTTTGAGAAGTAGAGCAAGCGAATTACGTGATGCCGTTAGATCCAATCTTGCTAAAATTACAAACAATGTCGGTGCGAAATACCTATATTTTATTATTAAAGAGTTGAAATCAGCATTACAAAGAGGTTCTCAAGTTCACGTTCTTGGATACACAGTTCATTATATTATCAGATCGATGTTCGAAAGCTTAGAACACGGAGACCTAGACGACTCTGCATCACTAATTGTCGGAGTTATAATGGAGGATATTTTTGGTTCTACTGGTCAAGAAAAGGAATCTGACAATTATCACACTAAAATGATCGAAGTTAAGGTCAACCATAGTTACGATACCGGTGAAGTTTTATCATCTAACATTTCACTAAAATCATTCGATGAAGTCTTGAATCCAGTAAAGGCGTTATTATCAGAGCATATTAACCTGAAAACTCAAAAGAAGCTAGAAGAATTGTTAAGAAGATATGCTCTTGGTATTAACCACAATGAAGCTTGTAAGACTCACGATATCCTTTCTGTTTGTTACGAAATATTTGAACAATCGAAGGATAAGTCATTTGCTGCTCGTAAGAAGAAAGTTGAGAAAGTTGTTGATGAGAAGGAAGAATTTTTCTTAGTTAATCTGAATGCAAAGAATACCATGGTCCACAAAGAAAGTTCACTATATACAAACGTGATGCAGAAATTTTCTTTGGATTTACTACGTACAATCCTAACAAGAAACAAGACATTATTGAATGCTAAATATTTAACCGGTTTCATTCCACTATTGAAAGAAACTTTGGAGTCAGAAAATGAAGATGTATTGACCAGTGCTTTACGTGTTTTGGTAATTTTAATAAAACTGGACTTTACAGAAGAATCAGAAGGTTTATTCAAGAATTGTGCACGTAAGGTGTTAAATCTGATCAAGGACTCACCTTCCACCTCGAATGATCTATGTCAAATGGGTTTAAAGTTTCTATCCTCATTTATCCGTCATAAGGACATTAAATTAAAGGATACCGCTCTAAGTTATATCCTTCTGAGAGTTCTACCAGATTTAAACGAACCAAGTAAGCAAGGTTTAGCTTTCAACTTTCTAAGGGCGTTAGTGTCGAAACATATTATGTTACCGGAACTTTACGACATTATTGGCTCGGTGCGTGAGATTATGGTAACTAATCATTCAAAGGATATCAGAAATGTTGCTAGAACAGTATACTACCAATTTTTAATGGAATATGATCAAAGTAAAGGAAGATTAGAAAAGCAATTCAAATTTATGGTTGATAACTTACAGTATCCTGCACCTGATGGTAGACAGTCCGTGATGGAATTGATTAATTTAATTATTACAAAATCTTCTCCGGGGTTATTGTCAAAATTAGCATCGTCATTCTTCATTTCTTTAGCAAATGTTTGTTTTAATGATGACAATGGTAAATGTCGTGAAATGGCAACTGTCCTACTAGGTCGGTTGCTATCAGTTTTAGATGAGAGTAATTTGACAGATGTTGAGAAATACATCAGTACATGGTTAAAACAAGCTGATAACGCCACATTCTCCAATTTAGGGTTGAGAATATACAAGATTTACCTATCTAGTCTTGGTGTCAGTAAAAATGCTGACTTAGATAAACTAGCTAAAGCAAGAATTGAAAATGTTCTGTCCGATACACAGATAGGTTCAGATGCTAACTGGGATCTAATCTACTCGGCTTTGAATCTATATGCTACTTTTATTGAAAAGGATCAGTCTAAGGTATTTAAGGATTCGTCAAAGAAATTATGGGAGGCAGTAATTGCTTGTCTACTATACCCTCACACTTGGGTTCGTCAAGCATCTGGCCGTCTGGTTAACGAATTAGTGAACCATTTGGATGAATTGGATGAAATGTTTAATGAGGAGGAAGTTCAAAATATTGCATCCAGAGTATTACACCAACTGGCGGCACCTGGAATTTCCGAAGGTCTATCCTCAATTTCTATTAAAACTTTGATTAAAATTACAATGATTTGGAGTACAAACAACACACAATTCTATGGTAAGGATACTGAGGAC
The DNA here is from genome assembly GCA_003708545.1 of Maudiozyma turicensis. Taxonomy (NCBI): domain Eukaryota; kingdom Fungi; phylum Ascomycota; class Saccharomycetes; order Saccharomycetales; family Saccharomycetaceae; genus Maudiozyma; species Maudiozyma turicensis. The sequence goes on from PPOO01000948.1 coordinate 190,376, forward strand.
GATCTAGAGAATGGAAAGCCATATATTGATGCAATTGATTACATGGTTACTAGAGTTTCCAATATTATTAGAAGTGAGAAGAACCATGCAGATTCGTTCATGTCGAAGAAATCTGGTATTCAATTTTTTGCTTTAGTTTTACAAGTTTTATCTAAGGAGCAAGTCATTCAAGAGGCGGAGAAGATTATATTAGCACTATACATGCATCTAGAATCTGATAGAGGCAGATTAACAGAAGAACAAGAAGAACTATCCAACTTATCGCAAGAATGTTTACAAATGGTTGAAGCAAAGATATCTGTTTCTGAATTTACAGAAGCTTATACGAACGTCAAACAAATTGTGATTAGAAGAAGAGAGGAAAGAAGGGCTAAGAGATCAATTATGACGATAAATGATCCTGAATTAGCTGCACAGAAGAAACTGAGAAAGCATGCAAGATCAAGAGAAAAGAGAAAGCACGAAAAAGATGAAAATGGATTCTACCAAAGAAAGAACAAGAAGAGAAGAACCTAATTAATTTGAAAATTTTGCAAATTATCTTAAATAAAGTCATATGTATATTATATCTAATAGAGAAAAAGAATAGCATTTATAAATATTTTTATGGGAATTGGATATTTTGATACTATTGATACAACACATTAGTTCATAAACCTCATATCATACACCTATTTACGAATTATACATATATGAATAAACATACTTGTTGAATAGTCTATTCTGAATCAGTACCAAGATCGCTTTCAGTAGACTTCAAATCATGACGGTCTTTATCCACTTCGTTTTCATTATTTTCCTCCTTCACCTTAATATTTTCTTTTTCAGTTGTTGTCTTATTAGTTTCTGTCTTACTTACTGGTATGTTCGCATGTTTGACTTTACTTGTTGGAGAATCAGATAATACAGAATCTACTCTCATTTTTATTGGTGTACGAATTAATTTATTATCATTCGATGTTGTGGCTGTAGTAATGGAGTTTTGTTCTTTTGTATTTTCTGATTCATTCTCATCTTGGGTGTCCATAGTTTCCTCTTCGTTAACATCTTTATCACCACTATCATCACCTTGATCTCTATCGGCATCTTCTTCCTCTTCATCATCATCATCATCATCATCTTCTTCTTCTTCTTCATCTTCTTCCTCCTCTTCCCTAGGTTGTGCCTCTGTTTCTTCACCATCTCCATCGTCGTCCTCTTCTTCCTCATCTTCTTCCTCTTCATCCTCTTCTTCTTCATCATCACTATTTTTAACCTTACCATCTTCATTTCTTTTGTTATAAATTTCCATTTCTTGTCTGTAACGATTTCTATCCTCATTATATAATTTGTAATATGGAGCTCTACCTTCTTCATCCAGAGATTTCCAACCTTCTGTTAAATCTCTCGTAACATCTGATGAGCCTAAGCTTTTCACTTTTTCTTTATTCATTTCACAGTATATTAAATAAGCATTAGTAGGCCTCTTTGGCATATTTGGATCTCTTTCTTTAGCCTTTTGTCTCTTTGTTTTTGTCCTTTTCATTGGTTTCTCCAGCAGCTCTTTCTTAAATGCAGATAGAGTAGGTAAAGGATTTTCAAATCTTAATAAAGGGTCCAATTCAATTCTAGTCTCTAGTCTCTCTAACAGAACACCATATTCTAATTTTAATCTTTTAACAGCATGTCTGGATCTTTGAATCGCCAGACCTAATACTTCATTCTTCTCCCTTAGGTCGTCAACTTTACGTTTCAGTTCTTTATCATCGGTACCACTCATCTTGTAAAGGAACCTGTCGATTGTTGCGTCTGTTTGTATTAAGGGTCAATTCCTGTAGTTATAAAGATTTACTCCGTGATATATATCCACTTCTTAAGATAATTCTCTATTTCAGAGCTATTGTCAGTTGAAATTCTCTTTTTTTTTTTTTGCTTTTTTTGAATTTTCCAAAATTTAGTCTGTTTGTTTTTTTGTCCTCAAACATCAAGCAATGGGCCTTTGACGATTTCCACTCATCATATGAAAAGCTACCATTATAAGAGTTCAAAAGAAAGCATATTATGGCAAAATACCAAAGATACAAACTACAGAACAGATATATATACAATAATGTCGACTCAAAAGAGTTCGAATTCATCCCAACCTGAGCTAAATCCGTTGTTGAAACCAAGTAATACAAATGCATCAAAATATATTCCTAAAAATACTCCAGTTCCCAATAAACCGGATTCAATTGCGATAAGCGATTCAACAAATAGCAATAATGATAATAATGACAGTGACGACAGTGATGATGATATGATTAATAGTGAAAGAGTGACTTCTTCAAGGTATCAGAAGGGTTATATAAAGGGGAAAGTTGGACCACAACGTACGTCTCGTACTCAACAGAAATTAAAGCTGTTACCTGAAGAACCATTCAAAAGGAAAGGTGTTGACAAGAATGTACGTGCTAAAAAGAATGTTTCGGCGGATAAGGTTATAAAAAGTTCCTCGAAACGGGACTCTGAAGAAGGCGCACCTGTAGATAACAATAAAATTGTCGAAGAAGACGATGATGACGATGAGGATGACGATGAGGATGATGAGGATGACAATCATGAAAGAGACGTTTATTCCCAGGTGAATCGTATTAAGGATAAATCAGCTAGAAGAGATGCTGAGAAATTGGGTAAGAAGCATAGAAAGTTGTTACCAAGATGTACAGCATATAGTTCTGCTAGTAGTTATAATATGAGAGAATTGATGTATTGGTTAAAGGATACTAAAAGGGTTCATCATACGCATCCTAAACTATTTGATGAATGTCTTTATACGCCGTTCATGTATACAGATTGGCGTGGAGATAAACGATTTCAACATGAGGATTTAATTAGGATTGATGATGAAGGTGGGGAGATTAACGTTGGTGATAAGCAGCCAGATCTTTTCATTTTTGAATATGGTGTTGTTGTAATGTGGGGCTTCACTGAGAATGAAGAGAAATCATTCCTTACTGATATTGAAAGGTTTGAGAAAGAGAAATTAGCCGAAGAAGATGTTCAAATTGAGGAATTTAATTATTATGTGACACAAAGTTATCAACCAAGAATTTATAATGATTTTATTACGTTAAGAGATGGTTCAAATTATATGGTTAAATTATCTATATCGCATGCCATAGCGCAAAGTGTTAAGATTTCATTATTTGAAGAATTAGTTGAGAATACAATTGATGATACTGAAGATATTCCACAAGAGATTGCGTCCAGTGGTAAAGTGTCGATGTCTAAAGAGGATATTATGAAAAGTATAGGTGAATTATTTATATTAAGAATCAATATAAATTTACATGGATCTGTGCTTGATTCACCTGAAATTATGTGGTCGGAACCTCAATTAGAACCTATATATCAAGCTACTCGTGGTTATCTTGAAATCAATCAAAGGGTTGCGTTATTAAACCAAAGATTAGAAGTTATTTCTGATCTTCTACAAATGTTGAAAGAACAATTGGGGCATTCACATGAAGAATATTTAGAGTTTATTGTCATTGTATTGGTAGGGGTGGAAGTATTAATCTCTGGTATAAACATTGCAGTAGATATGATAGCGGGCAAATCATAATAACCTACGCTTTCCTTTTATAATTATTATTTTATATTTTCTTAATGGATACAAATTGTGATATATATGAATATATACAGTTACTTAATAAATTATGAATTCAATGATTGATTGGATTATAATTCTTGAGAAGCCTTTGGCTTTGAGGACTTCTTTGGTAGTAAGTTTTGGTGAATGTTTGGTAAGACACCACCTTGAGCAATGGTAACATTACCTAATAATTTGTTTAATTCGTCATCATTTCTGATAGCTAATTGTAAATGTCTTGGGATAATTCTAGATTTCTTGTTATCTCTAGCGGCGTTACCAGCTAATTCTAAGATTTCAGCAGCTAAATATTCTAAGACGGCAGTTAGATAGACTGGAGCACCGGAACCAATTCTTTGAGCGTAGTTACCTCTTCTTAGTAATCTGTGAACTCTACCAACCGGGAACGTTAGACCAGCTTTAGCAGATCTTGATTGAGAAGCTTTAGCAGCAGAACCAGCTTTACCACCTTTACCACCAGACATTATGTGTATTTATTTTATAGTGTGTGTGAATACTTTTATTGTAAAATCGAAAAGCAAGAAAACAAGGAAAGAGAGAAACTGATTCATATGGCAAGCAACCACATACCTGCTCTTATATATAGATGTATATATGTGTTTCACAATGCTAGATGCGGTGTATGGTACTAATTTAGCCGTCAACAAACATGCAAACACAGCTCCCATCGCACACACAGACACATGTATAGCATACCTGCTAGAAACAGTTTGCTATTGATTGTTGATTGTTGATTGTTGATTGTCGCACCTTCCATCCTGGAACATATCATATAGTCACCGACACCAACTATTGTTACCACTACCATCAGCAAACTAACCGTATGAATAAAGTGGCAGCAGCACCAGGGAACGTGTGTATATTTGGTGAGAGACGCGACGCGACGCGACGCGTCGCGAAAATAGTTGCTATTGCGATGTATCATATGTCTTCTGTAATATAGACTGCTATTGTTGTTTCATTGAATGTTTAGCTCTTCGGTTGTTCGTCGATTGATATCAGATGAACAGTCACTGGTTGGTAGTTAACAGCTGCTGCTGTTATTGTAGTTGTTGTTCTCAGTGTTTCGCATCTTGTGTAATCTCTGTTGGTCTTGTCGGTAGATTAAATCAACAAGGATTCTTCTGTTCCCTTTGCACTGCACTACACACATCCCTCAGTTGTCTCATTATTTTATATCGAGTAGCAGCTTTCGTGTTTTGTCTTTTCGTTGCTTTGCTGTTGATCAACAACATTACATGGCTAGCATATCTGCGATTCGCTGTTAATCGGGCAGTTTCATATATAAAGAGACTGGTAGTTATAATATATCTCGTCTTGTTGTTACCATTGAATTTGTTTCTTGTTTGGCTTCTCATTTTAGAGAAAAGAAACATATTACCATAATATAATTACCATATAATGTCTACCCAAGCTTCCAAGAAACCTGCCTCCAAGGCTCCAGCTGAAAAGAAACCAGCTGCCAAGAAGACTTCTTCTGGTGTTGACGGTAAGAAGAGAACTAAGGCTAGAAAGGAAACTTACTCCTCTTACATCTACAAAGTTTTAAAACAAACTCATCCAGATACCGGTATTTCCCAAAAATCTATGTCTATCTTAAACTCCTTCGTTAACGATATCTTTGAAAGAATCGCTACTGAAGCCTCTAAGTTAGCCGCTTACAACAAGAAGTCTACCATCTCTGCTAGAGAAATTCAAACCGCTGTTAGATTGATTCTGCCAGGTGAATTAGCTAAGCATGCCGTCTCTGAAGGTACTAGAGCTGTTACCAAGTACTCTTCTTCCACTCAAGCTTAAACAACTCCCGAACAAACAAAAAATAACATAAATTTTTAGCAGAATAAATGATATATATTCCAATCTATTTTGATAACCGCATTCTCAGCTAACATATACATATATTATTTATATAATCTCTATGTACTTGTAATATTATTTTATCAATACTTTTATTACGTTTCGATGGGCCTTCTTTTTGTGTTTTAGGCTCTCGCGATTATTTCTCTTCACCTAACTTCTTCAACACTTTATCAACTTTATCTTGAGCTGTTTGATGTTTATCAGTTCTAGTACCGACTCTAATATCAGTCTGAATTCTAACAATTCCCTTAGAATGGGCATATTCATGGACTTCACCGATCAGACCCATGACTTCATCCCAGGGACCCTCGATAGTAGTCCCAGCACTATGTAAAGTACTCTTCAAAGGACTTTCACGAATCTTTGCCTCAATCAATGCAACAAAATCAGAGACGCTGGCACTACCGGTACCGATAGGAACCATACAAACATCAGCCAAACAGAAAATCTTCGCCATCTTTCAACAAAGTAATAATATAAACTGAACAGTAGCCTTCTTTTTCGATACACTTGCTTCTAAATAAACTATCACATCCTATATCAATGATATCCCCTATTATAGTATATCACTTCCTCTTCTTCTTTACAAATCGGTGGTGGTGCGTTGTCTTCCTTGCGAATGTGCTCGCCTGTTTAACGAAAGGACCCGAGAAGGAGGGCCTCCCCACACCGTTGAAAAATTTTGGACGTAGTTTCACATGTGGTATCTATCAACAAAGATAGAAACAGTGATAGAAAAGAGGTAAATCATATCGATATTAGATTGTTTGTTAAGTTATTGGATAACTAAGTGGATACAGAATAACTATATATACAGGAGGGATGGTTGCTAAGAATTCGGTCACTATAGAGAACGCAGATTCTCCTACCGCTCAACTGCATAAGAATAAATTAACTCAATGTTTTGATGATATGTTAAAAATGAGTACGGAAATGTTGGTTCAGGAACAATTAAAGACTATACAATTGGATAATGGTATCACTAATGGTTTCTCGGCGGAACATCAGAAAGTTTTGAAAGAGAAATTTCATATGTTTCATGGCATATTGGATGATTTGGATATTACTTTAGATAAATGTGCAAGTTATGTTGAAACGTTGAATAAGATAGGTATACAGAAAGAAGAGACCAGAAAGAAAGAAGCTGCATTAGAAGAAGAAAGGAAGAAGAAGAAATTAGAAGAAGAGAAAGAGAAAGAAAGGTTAGCGAAAGAGAAAGAACAGAAAGAGAAAGAAAAGAAAGAGTTATTGGAGAAAAAGAAACAAGAAGAAGAAGAGGCAAAGGCAAAAGCAAACTCAAAAGAGCCAGCAGCTACTGCTACCGCAGGCACCTCATCTAATAATCCGCTGGATCTAATGGATGACATGCAACTAAGCTTCGATGATAATATTGGCATGAATGTAGATAGTAATAATAACAATAATAACAATAATAGTAATAATAATAATATTAATAATAACAACAATAACAAAGACTTGGGTATAACAGCTGGGTTTGGCAATGAATTGCGCTCGAAATCTAGTTTAATGGCAATAGCTGCTGATTCAAATGATATAGATCCATTGACATCATTGGCATCACCTGTTAAATCTAGCGGTAAAAATAGTAATAACACATCCAATAAAGACGATACAAAGAATAAAACTGGAAGTTCACTTAATGGGAACGGTTCCAATAGTGTATTTAACGATCTAGATAATATGGATATGTCTCTATTTACAGATCTTGATAACACTAATTTCGATCCATTGGCTGATACATTAACAGGTACTGCAGATTTAACTAATAAACAAATATCTGATAACAATAACAATAGTGGAAGTAATAGCAACAACAACAATAATAATAACAGTAACAGTGACACGACAAAACCAACTAATAATGAAAATAGTGGTAAAGATATTAATTTAACTGATACTAATGTTAACCCAGATGCTAATAACTTAAATGATGGTCTAAATATGATGGATCCTTTACAAGATATGGGTGATGATTACCTAACTTTGAATGATTTCAATGATTTAAATATCGACTGGAACGCAGGTGGAGACTCAGGAGATTTGGATCTAAACGATTTCAACATATAGAGGTTCATGTTAATGAGAAATTGGGGTATGCTTTTGTTTGTGCATATAGCTACCAAAGTTACCAAGGTTATAAATAATTACGTATATATTTCATTTCTGTATTGTAACAATATCATATTATGTTTTTTTTTTGTTTTGTTTTTTATTATTAAGTTATTTTTATTTACTTATATATTGTTCATGATAACATTACAACCATAACCGTTATATTATCAGTTGTACCATTATTTAAAGCGTATTTAACTAAAGCATTAGCGGCTTCATTTGGATCATCAATATCCTGTATTAATTCACAGGCCTCTTGATCATCTATTACATCCCAAAGACCATCACATGCAATAATTAAGAATTTATCCTCTGTAGTAATCTCAACACTCGTAGTAAAAGGGTTACCTATCACTAAAGTATCAAAAAATTTATCACCTAGTGATCTTGTTACAGCTAACATACCATTAACTCTACTCTTCATAATTAATCCACCTGCAGCTTCGACTCTTTGCATTTCCAAAATATCTGAAGCTTTATGATCATATGTTAATCTTATACTATTTCCATTTCTAAATAAAACTATTCGTGAATCACCAACATTTGCCGTATATAGTTTCCTCTTATGTTGATTCAATGCAATTGGATATTCCTCATTTATGTCCTTCTTATTATCCGTACTTTTATGACTATTACTATTATTACTATTATTATTATTATTATTATTATTATTATTATTATTATGAGCAGAATTAGTATCTGGCAATTCCCAACGTAATACACATACTGCAGCGGTGCAACCACTATTACCTTCCAATTTCGAATTTATCTGTTTATCTATTTGTACAAAAGAATCATTCAAAATTTCTCTAATATCTTTACTTTCATCCTCCAATATGTCCTTTTCAATCATTGTATGTAAATGTGATCCGCACCATTCTGAGGCTTGTGAGCCTGCATGGCCATCAAAGATTGCAAAATATCCCCAATCTAGCCGCGATGCAAAATTCTTAACATATGTATGAACATCTTCCATTGATCGACGAAATTTTAAATTGGTATCCTCTGCCACACCAACTCTATAAGTTACATCAGACTTATTCTCAGATGATTGTGACGAGCCCGTTATTGTTTTATTCAGTTGAGACTGTATCTGAGTCTCATTATCATGTACATTCATGGGTTCTATCGTTGAATTACTAGTTGCAATTGCCTCAGCTGGTGGGCATTCCATACGATCTTGTTTAATAGTTATCATGTCGTTCGCTGTCTTTGTTAGAAATTTAATGAGATAATGCTCCAGAAGATTACAAAAAAATCAATTATCAGGAGTTCTTCTGGTATTAATATATATTGTGAGATCGTTATAGTCCTTATAGCATTCACTCTCTGTCGTGTTTCGACCGTGTAGCACTTTGTTTTGATTGTTATTGTTACATGTTTGTTATACTCTATTTATAACTTTTTCCAGTGAGACGACGAGACGCCGCTGAAAAATTGTTATACATTGTGGCAGTGACAAGGACAAGACGGAAGCCTGCCATGATAGAAACAATAACAACGATTACATCGCGAAAGTCAATACAACTATATATAACTATTAGTCGTTATCTTGTTTGTGCGATTGTGTTGACTATTCGTTGTTGTATTATTACGTACATAAATGTGTATATATGACAATGATAACTTCTTTGCTCATAGATATAAACCTTCCAAATTCTCTTCGACCTTATTCTTTAGAACACGTTCCTTAGCTTGTTTGAAATCCTCTGCTGTGACTTGCATTCTTCTTTCTCTCAATGCTAATAAACCTGCTTCTGTACACATGGCTTGGATATCTGCACCAGATAAATCATCTTTACTTGTCACCAGTTTCTCTAATTCTATGTCCTGGCTTAAATTCATCTTCGATGTGTGAATACCAAGAATCTTTCTCTTGGTTGATAAATCTGGATTCTCAAACAGAATCTTACGATCGATTCTACCAGGTCTAATTAAAGCAGGATCTAAACTTTCAATCTTATTTGTTGCCATAATGACTTTAACGTCACCTCTATCATCGAAACCATCCAGTTGATTTAACAATTCCAGCATAGTTCTTTGAATTTCTCTTTCACCACCACTATTTGAATCATATCTCTTAGTACCAATTGCATCAATTTCATCAATAAACACAATACTTGGAGCATTTTCTGCAGCTACTTTAAAGATTTGCCTACATAATCTTGGACCATCACCTAAATATTTTTGAATCAATTCAGAACCTACGATTCTTAAGAAAGTTGCAGAAGTTTGATTTGCAACAGCTTTAGCTAATAAAGTTTTACCTGTACCTGGTGCACCATATAGAATAACACCCTTTGGAGGTTTAATACCCATTTCTTCATATAATTCTGGATGTGTTAAAGGTAGTTCTACAGATTCCTTGATTTCTTGGATTTGTGATTCTAAACCACCAATATCACTATATGATTCTGTTGGAGATTTATCGATTTTCATTACTGAAACCATTGGATCCGCATCATCCTGTAAGACACCAACAATAGACATAGTCTTATGATGTAATAATACAGAACAACCTGGTTCTAATAGCTCTTTATCCACAAAGGATAAAATGGAGACATAATAGTCCGGCATGGTTGGACTTGTTACAATAGCATGATCATCATCAATAATTTCTTCTAATGTACCAATACTTAAAGGATTACCTCTAATCTCTAACAATTGTTTCTTTTCTTCCTCTTGTTTCTTTTCAAAAGGTTTCAAAATTTCAGAATTGGTAACAAATTCTTCTTCTAATAATAAATGATCCTTAATTCTTTCCATTCTTAATAGTTTCAATTTACAACGTGTACTTGGATGAATACTTGGTAATTTTTCAGCTGTAGCTGGACCACCTCTTCTCTTCTTACGTCCAAACTTAGATTGCACCGGTGGTTCATACTTAGGCTTCTGATTGGCACCTTTCTTATTCTTCTTTTTATCTTGACCTTGAGATACACCTTGACCCATGATTAACTGATACTTGTAATAATTCTAAAATCTGACCAATATAAAACAAATTGCGAAACACGGATGAATAGATATTAGTATATAACTTAGCGTTCTTCACAATATATTAATAACCGTTTGAACTGTCGTTATGGCTATATTATATAATGTTCTTGCACCTTTGGCTTGTCCCTCTGATATTTCTTCTATCCACACCAATCTCTATATATTCGATAACTTTCCCTATGTGTTCTCTCTCTCTCGCATTGAATAATTTCTTCTCTTTTTGCCACCGGGCGTGCAGTGACCGATGCTCGGAAAGTTAGCGATAGCTGGGGGGGAATCTCGATACTCTCGATCGGTGTAACGATACAACTACAAATTGAAATGGATAGATTTATATTAATTGATCATGTATCTTTTTAATGGTTTATAAAAAGTATATGTGTTACATAATAAGTATATTAAGAAAGTGGAACGCTTGTTTGCGTATTAAAATTAGGTGTGTCGGGAGGACAGAATAGTGGGTCTTCCTTTTATTTCTATAGTATTAGATAATTCATTATTTATTATTCTCATCAAACAAATCAGGTGAAGAAAAGAAAACATATTATAGTTTAGCTAGTTGGCTACTTATAATTATAAGTTTTCAGTGTAGTGATGAACACCATCTAATTTTCTTAATCTATCAGCGGCTTGCTCAGCAGTTAAATCTCTTTGTGGTTCACCTAGCATTTCGAAACCAACTAAGAACTTTCTAACTGTAGCAGATCTTAGTAAAGGTGGGTAGAAATGCATGTGGAACCAAGCGTTGTTCAATTCATCACCAGTAGCGTTCAATGGAGCTTGGTGTAGACCCATTGAGTAAGGGAATGAAGTTTCAAACAAATTATCGTATTTAACAGTTAATTGTTTCATCATTGAAGCTAAATCTTCTTTTTGTTTGTCAGTGAAATGAGCGATACTTGGAGTCTTGGTCTTAGCAACAATCATGGTTTCAAATGGCCAGACAGCCCAGTATGGAACAATGACTAAGAAACTATCATTTTCTAGAACAATTCTAGATCTGTCTTCCATTTCTAACTTGACATAGTCACCTAATAAATCGGCATTATGAGCATGCTTATATTTATCGAAAGATTTGAATTCTTGAGAGACTTCACTTGGAATCTCTTCTAAACACCAAGCTTGGCCATGAGGATGTAAATTGGAACAACCCATAGCGGTACCCTTATTTTCAAAAATTTGTAAATATTTGAATGGTTTGTTGTCGTCTCTAGCTTGTTTAGCTAGATCATTGTAAAGACCTTGCCAAGTACTAATAACAGTAAAAAGATCTTTAACAGCCATTTGAGGGATAGTTAGGTTATGTTTTGGACTGAAACAGATAACGAAACAATTACCTCTAACACCTTGAACTTTGATTAGTCTGTCCTTCAAAGTATCTTTACCGGAATCTTGAACAGCTAAAGCAGGTTGATCAATCTTAACAGCAGCAAAATCATTTTGGAAGACGTAAGTGGATTCATATTTTGGATTAGCACCACCTGTAACTCTCTTATTACCTGGACATAAGAAACATTTTTCATCATATTCCGGGACGGTTGATTTAGCTGGAGTTTCTTGTTGACCTAACCAAGGTCTCTTAGCTCTGTGAGGGGAGACTAAGATCCAGGAATCAGTTAATGGATTGTAACGTCTATGAGAGTTATCAGTGAAATCGAATTCTTGAGACATGTGTATTGGAAAGTGTAGTTGTTGTTTTATTCTATATGCTTGAATTATATAAAACAAATAGTTGTGATGATTATATATCTTCTATTGCGAGAAAGAAATTATTAAAATGGAATTATACTTTGGGGATATATATTGATTGATTCAACAGATTGTATGTTTATATATCATTATTCTTGGAAATAACATTCGAGGGATTATTGTTCATTAAAAAGTAATCAGTCCCCGTGAGGATAGTTAGTTTAAAGGATAAATTATGATAGCAAGGGTGTTACCAGAACAACGACGTAATCATGAAGAACTGTAAAGTCTTAGCCATTGGAATGAACTGCTTCACAGTCACGTTTGGTGTGATGAGGGCAAAAGGTCCTCAGGTCGTTGCGGATCGTTTTCTAGGAAAGAAGTAACTGCCTAAACAATGGGTGAACTTCACCATGAGAGGAATTTATCTTCAGTCCGGAGCGGAACTGTCCGGGCCCAGATTGCTGGTCTCCTCGCTGTTGGACATTCTGGTGCCGCCGGTAACTAGTGTCCCGTCGGGTGTTCTTTCTGCACGGGGGAGGCTCAACGAGCTGGAAGCAAAAATAGGGCTCCGATCCCAGGGATTGCATCGGATAAGATAGTAACAAAACTGATGGTGGAACACTTACTCACCAAACGTTATTTTAATTTAACGACTGGTTTATTTGAATGTTTACATTTCGATATGAATAATAAATATAGGACATTCCTTTGTTGTTATTTAGTCTAACCATCGTTTAAAGTGAGTAGTTGGCTCCGTGAGTAAATGTAAACAATACAGTCGCGACAGCCAGTGACACGATATTTTCAGCGACGCAAATTAGAAAGTAAGAGGTTGCAAACAAGTTCTGTGAAAAGGAGGCAAGATAGTAAGAATTGGACTCAATAATGGTCTGGTTGTTTTCAATTCTGGAGTTGATACAACAATATCTAGAAATCCAGGTACCAATTTAGATGAACTCCGTTCACTATGAGAATATCTGTGAAATAAATTGTGACACACTACCTAATGTTTGTAGAAGTATATATAGATATAGAAGTATATATAGATATAGAAGAAGATACTCAAGTATTGGAAAGAAGTAATCATATTCACTATTGATTATACAATTCGCAACAAGACCAACAGAAACATGAAGATGATATACTGTGGTTCTCTTTCTGAACTGAGTTGGTCTTATATTCCAAATTCTTATATATTTTGATTGAAATTGTAACCGCCAAGTCACTGGATATTGCTAGTACATACATCAGTTAAATAAATGTAATGACATCTTACTGTTTATATAAAGTTCTTGGATACAGTGACATTAGTCTACCTTGTAAAAAAGTTCCTTATAATGAATGAAAATATTTCAACTTAAGAAACTTACAGTTGTTACCGGGTAAATTAATTTAAACATTGTAATACAAAACTGTCAAATAAACACCAAAGACAGGTTAACGTATTACCCCACAATCACAAGCATAAGACTACATACAACCTTGAATTTTCGTGGAAGTTGATAAACACCGACAATATTTACAAGAACCAAGCTGTTATCACAATCACTGATTGTCTTCCGTTAAGAAATTCCGGACGTCTCTGTCATGGCGAATAGATACCGCATCTATAATTAGTGTTAGATGTTAGTAAACGGACTATATCGATCCACGTCTATAGCAGAACATTCATATTTTCCGTAAGGATAGCTGATAATTGCTGTATTCCGTAGGTTCTTCCTACCCACTTGCTCGTATGTGTCTACTCCGCAAATTAGCCCCACAACTTCAAAAGAACTTCCTGGTGTTGCCAACGCAATATTTTACTTACTCTCTTCTTCTGCCTCCTGATTTGTTCATCAATCTACCTCTCAATGATACGGTGAAACTGGACTAATGAGGCCTCTCCTCCGGTTCGGAACACAATTGACCGAGACCGAACGGCGCACAACGCCCGGCAAAGGGAGAGAATCCTTGTGTATCCCTCTGTCTTTCCATCTCTCATCCGGTCGAAAAAGCCAGAATATTGTAAACCTGAAAAATTCACCTTTCGTAATTTGGCAGGCAAGAAGTGGGGGTCACCCACGGAACACAGTTTCCCGAAACTACAATAGATGTTCCAACCAAGAATTAATCGTTCCATTCCTATTGGAAACAACCACTTTTGTTGTTGTTGCACGGTGATACTGGTAGGGACGAACTTACCAATTTGTACCCCAGATGAATTATTTGGTTGGGGCTTTTAACAATACGTAGTCGGTTTAGTGAATATGTTGTTGATCATATTCTCTTTTTTTTTCGATAGACACCTAAACTACTTACTATCCTTCGAGGAAAGCAATAGACCGGAGGTTTCAAAGTCTAAAAGGAATATGTAAGGTACTCTTTGTTAAGGTGTCTACTCTTTCACCCCCCCCCACCTTTAATTATTGATCTTACATGAAAACAAAAACTGACGGCTCCCCTTATTTCACATAAACTACAGATTTCGATTGAAAGCAATTCTAAATCTAAAACATATATAAGTGTTATAGATTACATTCAAAAAAGAAAACTAAATTTACAGTTCGTCTTTTTTCTTTTCTCTATATTATATTCCATTTGCTAACATAACCAAATAAGAAGAACAATTCAAACATTCCTCTTAATACCATCCAATATACACAATAATAAAAAATGTCTGTTCCAGAATTTAAAGCCGGTGATAAAAACATCCCAACCTCTTTACAAACTAGATGTCCAGATGTCATCAAGGGTTTCGAAGCCACTTACGGTGCTAAACCAGACTTCGTCGCCAGATCTCCAGGTAGAGTTAACTTGATCGGTGAACATATCGATTACGCTGATTTCTCTGTCTTACCATTAGCCATTGATGTTGATATGCTATGTGCCGTTAAGGTTCTAGATGAAAAGAACCCATCCATCACTTTATCCAACGATGATAAGAGATTCGCTCAAAGAAAGTTTGATTTACCATTAGATGGTTCTTACGTTACCATCGATCCATCTGTCTCTGATTGGTCCAACTATTTCAAGTGTGGTTTACATGTCGCTCATGAATTCCTAAAGGAAATTGCTCCAGCTAAATTTAACAATGCTCCATTAGCTGGTTTACAAGTCTACTGTAAAGGTAATGTCCCAACTGGTTCTGGTTTATCTTCCTCCGCTGCCTTCATTTGTGCCGTTGCTTTAGCTGTCATTAAGGCTAACATGGGTGACTCTTACCACGTCTCCAAGAAGGATCTAACTAGAATCACTGTTGTTGCTGAACATTATGTCGGTGTTAACAACGGTGGTATGGATCAAGCTGCATCTGTCTGTGGTGAAGAAGATCATGCTCTATATGTCGAATTCAAGCCAGAATTAAAAGCTACTGCTTTCAAGTTCCCAGAATTGAAAAACGATGATGTCTCCTTCGTCATTGCTAACACTTTAGTTGTCTCTAACAAGTTCGAAACTGCTCCAACTAACTATAACTTAAGAGTCGTTGAAGTTACTGCCGCTGCTAATGTCTTAGCTAACAAATATGGTGTTGTTCTAAAGCATGTTGGTGCTTCTAACTTAAACAAAGGTAATCTAAGAGATTTCATGAATGCTTACTACGCTAGATACCACAACACTCCAGAACCATGGGATGGTGATGTTTCTACTGGTATTGAACGTCTAACCAAGATGGTTGAATTAGTTGAAGAAGCCTTAGGTAACAAGAAGGACGGTTTCACTATTGAAGAAACCGCTGCTGCTTTGAACTGTTCTAAGGAAGAATTCACTAAGGATTACTTAACTACTTACCCAGTTAGATTCCAAGTTCTAAAGCTATACCAAAGAGCTAGACACGTTTACACTGAAGCCTTGAGAGTTCTAGAAGCTCTAAAAGTTATGACTGGTACTAAGTTCGACACCGATGAAGATTTCTTCAAGGCTTTCGGTGGTCTAATGAACCAATCTCAAGAATCATGTGACCACTTATACGAATGTTCTTGTCCAGAAACTGATAAGATCTGTGAAATTGCTTTAGCTAACGGTTCTTTCGGTTCCAGATTAACTGGTGCTGGTTGGGGTGGTTGTACCGTTCATTTAGTTCCAAGTAGCTCTGTCGATAAGGTCAAGAAGGCTTTGATTGATCAATTCTACAAGGTGAAATACCCAAACATTACCGATGCTGAATTAAAGGACGCTATCATTGTCTCTAAGCCAGCTTTAGGTTCTTGTCTATGTGAATTATAAGAAAAATCATTAAGGTTTCTCTTTTATTAATGCCTAACGAAATATTATGACCTAATACTTTATGACTGTAAGGATTACAATAACATAATAAAATATAATATATATATAAATTTTATAAAAAAACAACAAATATACAATAAGTTTAATTTTAATATGTCACTTTATCAAACCCCCAACTATTTTTTTCATTTCCGATTGGTATAGAAGAGGACAATGTCATAGTCAGTGACATTTTCTGTTCGCGACATGACATCATTGGTACAGTGAAGTGAAGTGAAGTGAAGTGAAGTGAAGTGAAGTGGCACTATTACCTT
>PPOO01000948.1:207231-217507 GCA_003708545.1 Maudiozyma turicensis
TCTGTTCGCGACATGACATCATTGGTACAGTGAAGTGAAGTGAAGTGAAGTGAAGTGGCACTATTACCTTCTTTGGTCCATTTGTCCCTCTTTTTTGCGGATTGTGTCACAGGTGCTTTTGTCCCGGCTGTGGACATCGCCCCGCTGAATAATCAGTCAGTTTCTTTTTCTTCTTCTTGTCGTTTCTTTTTCTGACTTTGATGAACCGGGAAATGTTCGAATAAAAACTGATATTGCTAGAGGTTTACAATAAAATGTAAGACCCGGTATACTGTCGATGATAGTGTTATCAGAACAATCCGGTTTATCTTACATTCTTCCTCATAATTTTAGACTATATCAACGTTATCACTTTCTCGCTTATCAGATTGCGATGAACAATTTACGAGGAACAATATAGAATTCTGTGTTCCCATCAGCCGAGCGCGGGGAGGCGGAGGAAATCCAGGCAGGGAGCCTTCCCTTTGTTCTTCCAAACGGTCTCGCCTCGCTTTAACAAGTGAAATTGTAGATCCCGTTGCGCGGAGATACCGACGGTCAAAGCGTCTATAATAACGAAATATTGCGTTCTTGTCTGCGGAAATCTCTTGGTGATTTTATCGCATCTCTTCTGTGATCGCAGATCCTAGACATTGTACCAAATTGGGACATATGGAACAGATATGAAAAATTTTTCACCGACGCAGATAATTTAATTTTTCATTCAAGGTTTGGTTTAATGGGATGAGTTATATAAAACTGGGGGAATTCCAATAAGCTCATCGCAAATTAGTTTTAAATTTTGACACTTTCGCCTGTCGTCATATTTATTGTTGTTGTTGTTGTTGTTGTTATTTGTAATGTTTCTTGTATCTCATAATAAATAAAATAAATACAGAAAACTTAAGTAATGCCTGACGATATTACCGAGTATTTTGCTCATACAGGTGTTACTCATACACAGTCACAAACAGACTATCAATATCTGAATAGTAGTCGGAACTCCTTACGTAATGAGGATGAGGATGAAATTGATGCTAAAAATGAAAAGGCTTATCATGCTTCGGGAAGTAAAATGTCAACTAGATTGATCGAAGAGTCTACTTTCGAGGAACCTATTCAGGTTCATGGTGACGATAGCAGTAGCTCTGATGATGAGGATAAAAGATCTAATGGTGACAGAGGTAGTAGATTCACAGGATACGATGCAGATGAAGATTTGAAAAAATATTCTAAATGGAGAAGATTTTATCTAAAATATATTATATTGGATAGATCCCTTGCCGATATATCTATTTTGGATTCATTCATGTATAACTCAGATTTAAAACCTGTGGAAGAAGAAAGAAGAGTATGGTCATGGTAGAATTTTGCATATTTCTGGCTTGCCGAATGTTTTAATATTAACACATGGCAAATTGCCGCTACAGGTTTACAATTAGGTTTAAACTGGTGGCAATGTTGGATTACTATCTGGATCGGTTATTCCTTTGTTGGTATCTTCGTTGTACTATCTTCAAGAGTGGGTACCGCTTATCATTTGTCATTCCCAATCTCTTCCAGGGCATCCTTCGGTATATTCTTCTCACTATGGCCCATCATCAATAGAATTGTTATGGCTATTGTTTGGTATTCTGTTCAGTCATGGCTAGGTTCAGAACCTGTTTCACTGATGTTAAGATCCATCTTTGGTAAAGATTTACCTAGTAGAATTCCAAATCATTTCGGTTCAGAAAATGCAACTACGTATACCTTCATGTGTTTCTTTATCTTTTGGGTTGTTGAATTTCCATTCCTATTGATTCAACCACATAAAGTTAGACATTTATTCACAGTAAAGGCTGTCTTAGTCCCATTCGCATCATTTGGGTTCCTAATTTGGTCAGTTAGAAAAGCACATGGTAAAATCTCTTTAGGTAGTCTAACAGATTTCCATCCAACAGGTACTGCCTTCTCATGGGCTTTCTTAAGAAGTTTAATGGGCTGTATGGCTAATTTCTCTACTATGGTTATTAATTCTCCAGATTTTGCAAGATTTTCAAAGACTAAACATTCTGCATTATGGTCACAATTAGTTTGTATCCCGTTCATGTTTTCTGTCACTTGTTTAATTGGTATTTTAGTTACTGCTGCAGGTTATGAGATGTATGGGGTCAATTATTGGTCTCCAGTTCAAGTGTTGGAACAATTCTTAGTTACATCATACACTAAGGGTACAAGAGCAGGTGTCTTCTTAATATCTTTCGTCTTTGCCATTGCCCAATTAGGTACTAATATCTCGGCAAATTCTCTGTCCTGTGGTACTGATATGACAGCAGTTTTACCAAAATATATTAATATTAGGCGTGGTTCAATCTTCTGCGCCTGCTTAGCGTTGTGTATCTGTCCATGGAATCTAATGGCCACTTCAAGTAAATTTACGATGGCTTTATCAGCTTACGCCATTTTCTTATCCAGTATCGCTGGTGTTGTCTGTGGTGATTACTTTGTCGTTAGAAGAGGCTACATTAAATTGATTCATATTTACTCCAATAGAAAGGGTTCTTTCTACATGTACGGTAACAGATACGGTATCAATTGGAGAGCTCTTGTTGGTTACCTGTGTGGTGTTGCACCAAATTTACCAGGTTTCATCGGTGATGTCGGTGCTCCAAAGATCACTGTTTCTGAGGGTGCTATGAGAGTTTACTACTTAAGTTATTGGGTTGGTTATTTCATCAGTTTCTCAGTTTACATTACATTATGTTATTTCTTCCCTGTTCCCGGTCAACCTGTTAAAAACATCCTTAAAGATAAAGGTTGGTATCAAAGATGGGCTAACGTTGAAAATTTCGAAGAAGACTGGAAAGAATCTCTAAAACAAGATGATTTGACCGGTGACGAAATTAATGTCTATGAATATTCTAGAGGTAAAACTTTCTTCTAGCGTTCCCCCATTCCCCTATTATTTCTGTATAATACTTCTATCTAATATTTTGCATATTTACATTCATATGAGGTTTTAGCCTCATACTAGCATTCGTTGTATACTTACATATAAAAACTAATAATAAATTCATTAATTGCATCTTTAAACAAATGTGTTTCTAATTTCTAATTTTGTTATTGTTTGAAGAGACCTCATCGGGTCCAGCCTCGTATTTCCTATTTAGGAAAGATCACGAAATTTTAATAACGGACAATGAAAAATTCAAGCACAAGCAAAAAGAAAAATTTTGTATTGCTAACAGTTCTTTGATTGTTTTAAAAATAGATCACAGAGTAAATATAGGAATTCTCGAGTTTTGCTGTTGCTATAAATATACTACGGTGTTGAGCTTTTTATTAATTAGTTAGTTAGTTTAGGATCAGACCAATAGCGATCTGTGAAATCTCTTACTAAGTTTAAATATATTATCGATTCAAGATGGATGAAGATAATTACTATTTAAACGTCGATGAGGAAAGACTTATTAATCCGAGGGGAAGTACTAATTCCTCACATCCAAGAAGACAAGGGTCCCTGGTGAGACCAGAGAGAAATAGATTAGATAATCCTTCCAATCCAAACTACTATTATGCACAAAAGGCAGCAGAGCAGCAAAATAGACTTAGTGTTCATCCTTCGACAACAGGTGTAAATCCTACAATAGCTAGAAATAATACAATTAGATCTCGTAGAACTTTAAGTGTACAGAGAAGTTCGAGTATAGTGGAAGAGGAATATCCATTGAGAGATCTTCGAAATGATCCAGCTTTGAAGGATGATGTCAAATTGGCCTCACAGGAAGCAGACGTTGACGACAATGAAAATAATTATGATGCGGGAAATAACAACATCAATTTGAATGGTTACGTTCCAGATCTTAGAAAAGATTTCAATAAAAGAGCGTCAATGGTTCGTAATGAGTCAGGTAAATCCGTATCATTGTGGAATATGTATTGTAGAATACTCACTTTTTGGATTCCGGGCCCAGTACTTGCATTATTTGGTATGCCTGATAAAGAAAGACAGATGGCTTGGAGAGATAAGATCGCATTAATATCTATCATTTGTTATCTTGGTGCAATTGTTGCTTATATCACATTTGGTTTTACAAGGACCGTGTGTGCAAATTCTGGTGAAAGAATTGAAAATAGAAAGATGAATACAGGATTCGTGACGATTAATGGGAAAGCTTATTTATATAATGGTACGGGAACAGATGGCAGTGATTTACATGTTAAAGGTAATTATGTTATTGGACCATGGCAGGATGCAGGTAAAGATGTAACTTTTTTATTCCAAAATGTCAATGGTAATTGTAAAAATATCATTGTACCAAGAGACAACTGTTCCATTCCAAATAAAGATAATGACCTTGCGTGGTATTTCCCTTGTAAAGTTAAAAATAACGATGGATCAACGAAACCTAATTTTACTGAATCGGAGCATTATACAGGTTGGGGTTGTCATACATCAGAAGACGAGAGAAAGGCATATTACGAACTGAAAAGTGCTGCATCCATCTTCTTCACCTGGGACGACATTAAAAACTCGTCCAGAAATTTGGTAGTCTATAACGGAGACGTTTTAGATTTAGACTTATTGAATTGGTTAGAAAGTGATGACGTAGAGTATCCTACGGAGTTTGATGATTTGAAAAATTCTGATCTTCAGGGTTATGATTTATCATTGGTCCTTTCCACTAGACATGATAGGAAAATTGCAAGATGTTTGGACGAAATTATTAAAGTGGGTGAGGTCGATTCCAAGACAGTGGGGTGCCTAGCGTCCGATGTTGTTCTATATGTGTCTTTAATATTCATTATATCTATTGTGGTAGCAAAATTCTTAGTGGCCAGTTACTTCCGTTGGTTTGTAACAAGAAAACAAGGTGCTTTTGAGGTGGATAATAAGACAATGGACCAATATATAAATTCAATTGAGGATTGGTCAGATAACATTAATTTACAAGGTCCAGTTAAACAAGTAGATCCATCTTTAAGGCCTGTTAAAAAGGAGGGCGGTTTATCTGCCTTGAAGAGAAAAACATCAAGAATGCTTCAACTAAACGATTCTGTCATTGATTTAGAAAGCACTCCTACCAATAGCATTATACCGGCTGCAGGCGCAATTAACGGATACACAACTATGACAACCCAAAATGTTTGGAAAATGAATAATCAAAGTGGCTCAGCTAACCGGATGCAAACATCCGCAAATAATAATGGCGGGGTTCAGTCCTCCTCTCTATTATGGAATTCTATGACTACTTCTCCCACACCTGGTAAATCGTCTAACGTGACTACCCTTGATTCGACTATCATTCACCCAGATATTGTTCAACAGCCTCCAGTTGATTACATGCCATATGATTATCCATTAATCCACACAATTTGCTTCGTTACTTGTTATTCCGAAGACGAAGTTGGGTTAAGAACAACCCTAGATTCTATCTCCACCACTGACTATCCAAATTCACACAAACTGATTATGATTGTGTGTGATGGTTTAATTAAAGGTTCAGGAAACGATAAGACAACTCCAGAAATTGCATTGGGTATGATGGATGATTTTGTTACACCTCCTGAAGAAGTTGAGGCTTACTCGTATGTTGCAGTTGCTTCTGGTACTAAGAGACATAATATGGCAAAGATTTACGCTGGTTTCTATAAATATGATGATAATACTGTTCCGTCGGAAAAGCAACAACGGGTGCCAGTCATTACCATTGTTAAATGTGGTACACCAGAAGAACAAAGTTCAGCTAAACCAGGTAATAGAGGTAAACGTGATTCTCAAATCATCTTAATGTCGTTTTTACAAAGGATAACTTTTGATGAAAGAATGTCTGTATTGGAATACCAGTTGTTGAAGAATATTTGGCAACTAACAGGTTTAATGGCCGACTTCTACGAAACTGTACTGATGGTTGATGCGGATACAAAAGTTTTTCCTGACTCATTATCTCATATGGTTGCAGAAATGGTAAAGGATCCAACGATCATGGGTCTGTGTGGTGAAACTAAAATCGCCAATAAGGCTGACAGTTGGGTGACGGCCATCCAAGTATTTGAATATTATATTTCACACCATCAAGCTAAGGCGTTCGAGTCTGTTTTTGGTTCTGTCACATGTTTACCTGGTTGTTTCTCTATTTATAGAATTAAAGCACCAAAGGATGCAGATGGTTACTGGGTTCCAATCCTAGCAAACCCAGATATTGTAGAAAGGTATTCCGATAATGTTACAGACTCATTACACAAGAAGAACTTGTTACTATTGGGTGAAGATAGATACCTTTCCTCCCTTATGTTAAGAACATTCCCAAAGAGAAAACAAGTGTTTGTTCCGAAAGCTGCTTGTAAAACAATTGTTCCGGACGAATTTAAAGTGTTACTGTCTCAACGTCGTAGGTGGATTAATTCTACAGTTCATAATTTATTTGAGTTGGTTCTGATTAGGGATCTTTGTGGTACGTTCTGTTTCTCGATGCAATTCGTCATTTTTATTGAGTTAATTGGTACCTTGGTGTTACCAGTTGCTATTTGTTTCACTGTTTACGTTATAATCTTTGCAATTGTATCACATCCGACCCCTATCCTTACCTTAGTCCTTTTGGCATTGGTTCTTGGTCTCCCAGGTGTACTGGTGGTGGTCACGGCTACAAGGTGGTCTTATTTAATGTGGATGGCAATTTACTTGATTGCATTGCCTGTTTGGAACTTTGTTCTTCCATCGTATGCATACTGGAAATTTGACGATTTCTCGTGGGGTGACACAAGAACAATTGCAGGAGGAAATAAAGTTAAAGAAGCTGAAGAAGGTGAATTTGATCATTCTCATATTAAGATGAAGACATGGAGAGAATTCGATAGAGAAGAACGTGTGATGGCAGATCATGAAGGTCTTGACAATGAGACCTCTAGATATATGTGATAAAACAATTTCATTCCGAAGACATGCATAATTATTTAAATGTAAATACATAGTTTTAAGTAATTCATTATTAAAGAAAGCAAGAATTTTATTCATAAAATCATCTCTAATTTGGTATATCTCAACCTAGAGCTGGTATACTGTAAATGACATTTTGTCGTGAAACTTCTTTAGTTCATTTTCAGTTAATTCCCATGGAACACCAAAAATACCACTATTAATCATAGGCATCTCCAGTTTGTACTCTGTTAGAGGAGCAACAGATCTGCAATTAGTTGCTACTTTAGGATCCTGGATTTGGGAATACATATCCTGTAATGCAAGCTTTGTATATTCTAAAATACTCTCCTTTGAACCATGACCTACCCCTCCATAAGAAGATGTGAATAGACAGGCTATTATTAAATTATCATCTGAGTAACTCGGAATCAGAAAGCATGTTCCAAGTAAGTCAGAACCACCTTCTGAACATATTTGGATGTATTCTTTCTCACTTCTAGGATAGCGAATTGCCATTTGATACGCGATACCACCACCCCAAGACCCATTGCAATTGCAGGAGTGGATTAAAATGTGAGGATAGTTCTCCAGCTTTAAGATATTCCCTTTGATGTATTGAATATTTGACATCGCGTAGGAGTTCTATTCTAGGTTGTCACTTTTGAATTGTATTACTACGATATACCCTTTTTTCTGTGAATGCTTTTTTAGGAACAATATAAAATTTTCAGTTCGCTAATTCATTCAAAGTATCCATATTATATCCTAAACATAAACAAAAAAACGATAATGATAATCTATAACGGCCCTACCAATTTGATGAATACGAAGAACCTTTGCTGTAGAACCAAAATGTCGGATTCATTCTTTTATTTTAGGTCAGCAAAATAGAGGTGTTGATAATATAAAGGTATCTTTTTAATATATATATATATTTACTAATGTACACAATAAATGCTAAAACTCTAAATCCCAACAGTTCAACCAGAAGTACTACATTATCTAAGTCTTCTTCTGGAAAGGGTTTAGATTTTGAATTCCCCAAGATCCTGTTTCTTCTGATTTGTGAGTGTAACTTACTATCATTCGTAAGTACTTCATAAACAGGAAACCCATTGAACCGGTCACTCTGAATATAGATAACGCAGCGACAGACCATAAAATGAAGATCAAGTAACCGTTATTAGTTTGTTGTGGTTCAAATATTTCAATGATGGACATAATCAAAATCAAATTTGAAAGCATCCAGAACATAACAATTCTAGTTCTAATATCTCCGTAGTAGTCATTACGTCTTTCTCCTTCATCGATGGTAATGATTTCTACTTCTGGTTCCTTTAAACGACTCTTAATTTCCAAATATTTCTTATCAACTTCTTGTGGCCAATCAGTCTCAACAATTTGTTTACCGTCTGGACCTTGTAACACTATTGCCTTTGAAAGTTGCTTCGAACCACCCGTAGAACCCTTAGTACCCCAAGAAACATCATGCGTGTTACAGAAAGCATAAATTTGTAAAGTACAAGTAAAAGCTGGAAGTGTAACAAAATATTGAATGGACGAAGTAAATATGTGCCATGGATCTAAGTACATAAATGAGGAAAAGACATAACAACCATATGTTGACAACATTGAAACAACAATATTGATAAAAGCAGAGTGTGTCTCCTCTTTTAAGACGAGGGACCTGATAGCAAAAGTAAAACCACATATTAAAGAATACAGTGCACATATTGTTAGAATGACCATGGATGTAATGTATAAGTGTTTACCACCTTGGGGTCTGTTACCCATTGATATGATGAACAAACATGCCAAATCACAGAAAATTAAATATTTTAAGAATATGAATAGAGCCTCACCGTGTTTCAGGACTTCATTCAATGAACCAGCTAAATAGTAGAATGTAAGGACAAAATTTGCAATAGAGAACCAAGAAAATAACATTTGAATGAATTGGTAAACAAACTCAACTTGTAAAAAAAATAATCTCGTGTAGGAATGCTTTGTTTTCCAAATTTGGAAAAAATGTAATTGTGCATAAAGGGCTGCAAACATCGCACCATTTAACCAACGCCTTCTTTGTGAAATAAATTCTGGAATTTCTTCTGGGACATCTGTGGCCCCTGTTGCTTCCTTTACATATTTCAAAACCCATTTAGCATCTCTTTTGGCAACTAACTCCCAACACAGAATTCTATCTTCTGCTAGATACATGTTGGCGGTAAAGACATCGTGATCTCTACCTTCTTGAGTTTCCCCTAAGAAGTAAGAATGTAGGGGACCTGTACCATCAGCGTGATTTTGAAGAGCCCTATATCTGTATGCAGATAATGCACCAGGTAAAACTGAAATATAACCAAACAAACTTTCCAGTGGTTTATCTAAAATGTTTGAAATCTTATATTCAAAATTTTGGGATGCCACCAATGGATTAAACAATTTAAGACCATATTTACCTTTAATTGTTTTAATTTGACCGGCTGCACCAGCAACGTTAGAATCATTATCAAAAGCTTTCCATAAATGATATACAGCCGTATCATTCAATTGAGTACCAACATCAACTAAAGTAACCACAGTTGGTTGTAACACTGGACAGAAGGCATTTAGTAACCAACGATGAGAATTAATTTTCTTTTTATTTTCTTCCTTTAGACAGAATACTAGTTGAACTGGAACAATATCCTTGGAGACATAGTCTAAATCGGCATTAATTGAGATCTGGGTAGTTAATTCAAAGATATGTGCTTTAACTTGATCACCGTTAACAGATGCTTTAGCCATATCTTCTTGATAAACACCTAAGGCTGCTAAATAATCCAGCGCACCTTGGTTTACTTTACTTCTACCGTCACTGATTAAAATTACGGAAACCTTCTTCCAACCGTCAGGTCCCCAAACTTGGGATCTCTTACGACGACATAAATGTGAGACATTTTTCATAATTGAGTGCAGTGTTCTTGCCAAAGCGTACTTATCTTCGTTGTACATAGTGACACAAACAACAATTTGGCATTCACGGTTCATTTCTGCAAACCTTAAGGAATAACCTTCGTTTTGAAATTCATCTGGTTCAACAGTACATGCTGTGTATCTCATTTCAGTGAATTCTAGTTTATCTCTTCTTGGTAAAGTATTTAGAAGACCTCTTGGGATAGGGTTATCCAATTTAAGAATTGCTTTCTTAAGAACTTCATCGGCAGTGGGTCTTCTTTTACTCTCTGAGTTAGCACGTCTAACATAATCACGACGAACAGGATGATTTAACTCAAATTTAGTTTCTGTAAATGTATCACTTGAGAAAATTGTAGAATTGTCGTCAAAAGATTTACGGAATTTTTCTTCTGATTCAAAAGAAGATCTGACTTCGGTTGACGAAGTTGAAACGGTGTT
>PPOO01000948.1:226765-242278 GCA_003708545.1 Maudiozyma turicensis
TGGAACCACCACGGCCACCGAAGCCACCTCTGGAACCACCTCTTGAGCCACCACGGCCACCGAAGCCACCTCTGGAACCACCTCTGGAACCACCACGGCCACCGAAACCACCTCTGGAACCACCACGGGAACCACCTCTGCTACCTGGTCTGAAAGACATAATTTAAATGGGAATTAGTTTTTTGATATATATAAGGGGATAATAAATTACTTTTAAAAGCAAATGAAATAGAATCTATATTTGTTAATCCTTAGGAGTTAAAAAAATCTGATTCAGTTCTTATTCGTATAATATTCTTTGTTTGTTATCGCTACTTATGCAAAACAATCAAAAAGTAATTTGGTATATGGACTTTTTATATTGTATCCCAGAATAATAACAGCAATGAAATAATGCAAGTCATATATATACTTGTAGTAAAATTTTGTAAAAGTATGAAAAGTATTGTAAAATTCGATGACCACTGAAAAATTTTCAGTATTGTCGTTTCTCTTCCTCCTTACTGGAAAACTTTGAGCTCATCTCAGCGAAGTGAAAAAAAAAAAGAAAAAGAAAAAAAAATTTTCAGTGAAAAATTTCCTCGATGAGATCACTGTGTACGGGACCATCTAGTCACGTGACTGAATTGCAAAATATGTCACTATGCACGAACAGAAAAAAGTAGACAAAAAATATGTCAAATCTGAGTTTGTTAGTAAAGGGACACTAAGTGAAGGAAGGTTTTCGCAATGGGAGGAAGAAACAACCAGTGAATCATCTTGTCTCAATTGCTAGAATGTGTATATTTACGAGACATTTAAAGGTTGATTACATCTAAGACTTATATTAGTCATTTTCTTATTTGGCAACATAAAGTAATTGATCTGTACAACTCTATACACAATGGTTGCTGTTAAGTCGCGTTCTAAATCCCTCAGAGACACTGAAATTACCATAAACAAAGATTCTACTTTAGAATCTGTTTTACAAGATATCTCTAAAAAGAATAAGAATATCAGTAAATACAGATTAAGAGTCACATATTTAAAGGAATCCAAACAAGTTCCAATCTCGGAAGATACTTTCTTTAAAGATGGTAACAATAAAGATATTGAACTATACGTCAAGGATCTAGGTCCTCAAATTTCGTGGCGTTTAGTCTTTGTCATTGAATATTTCGGTCCATTATTAGTTCACGCAATTGTTTACTATTTATCATTAAACCCAGAATTTATGGCTAAATACGGTTCATCCAAGACTACTAACGTTAACCCAACTCTAAACAAGATCGCTTTCTTTATGATTATGGGTCACTACTTGAAACGTGAATTTGAGACTTTATTTGTTCATAGATTTACTCTAGCTACAATGCCTTTATTCAATGTCTTCAAGAATTCTTTCCATTACTGGATTCTAAATGGTATTATTTCCTTAGGCTATCTAGGTTACGGTTTCGTTGTACCAAATTGTTGTTACGAAAAGGTCCTGAATTATGTTGGTCTAAACAATTTAAACACTCTAGTCAGTCTGTTCATTGTTAGTGAACTATGGAATGCTTACATTCACATCAGATTAAGAATCTTCGGTGATCAACAAAGAAAGATTGGTAATAATACTAAACGTGTTCCAATCTCTACAGGTATCTTCAAGATCTTCGTTGCACCAAACTACACCTTTGAAGTCTGGAGTTGGATTTGGTTTGCTTTAGCATTTAAATTGAATTTATTTGCTATTTTATTCGTCACTGTATCTGCTACTCAAATGTACCTATGGGCAATGAAGAAAAATAGAAGATATGGTACTAGAAGAGCATTTATCATTCCATTCATTTTTTAGCTTTTTAATGACTCTTTAGTTAGGTTGTATGTTTGTAGATATATATATTAACTTTTATCTTTTTTCATTTGTTTTTAATGCAATATTATATAGAGTTATATCTTTGATTCCATTTTAGCTCAGTCATCTGGAATCAAAATGACATCATTATCGATTAAATCTTCTTCACTAGAACTTACTACATCATCTTCATCGCCTTCTCCATCATCATCTGTGGTCTCAACTTCAGTATTTATTTCAGATTCTGATAATTCATTAAAGAATGCACTTTGTAATAATTCTGAAGCAGATGACCTTTTTCTTGGATCCATTTCAAAACATTGTTCCAATACTTGGAAACACCAGAAATGATCTGTCCATAATTCGTCATGATACCTCTTAACATCGATAATATCTAATGATGTATCACCTTTAATGTCATGTGCCTTTCCGACGGCCATTTGTGGTTCAATCGATCCTCTATCGTTAATCTCTTGGTTCAAATAACTATGAGTCTCAAATGCAACACTATATTCCGGGAATGTACCCATTGTACATTCTTTATCTAATAATTTAAAGACAAATCCTTTCAGACCATGTGGATATTCATCTTCTCTCAAGTAATGCAACCCACTAATGTCGAACCCCAAACCATGTAATGCAGCACAGGAACGTATATTTTTCCAACCGAATATGGCACAAAGTTCCAACAAGGAATCCGTATCGTCTAAACTTTGAAACATTGGGAATCTTCTTGCTAAGAAACTTAATAATATTACCCCAACGGACCAAATATCAATCTTTGTTGTTTGGGAACTACATTTCATTAATACTTCAGGTGCACGGAAACCACGAGTACCTGCTCTATTGGCACGCTTCACTCTACGTGTTTCATTTTTCGGGTACCCCTTAGTCAAATCAACACCATTGACGTTTCTCGTGGTTGTAAATTTACCATTCTGTATTGTTATTGTCCCACAATTACTTTGAACCACATATGAATCTGTAAAATTCTCAAGGATACATGGACAAAATTCTTCCTGAGTTCTCAAGTTTTTCAATTGTTGTACTGAGTCAACTGCACCAGTTTGTGCCTCCTTCATTAAACTATCTTGATCAATCTTATGTGTTGCTAAATAATCTAATTCAGTTTCTGCTAAACCAAAATCAACAAGAACACCTCTACCTAACTCAGGATTAAACAGAAAATTGGTAGGTTTAATATCTCTATGAATGATTCCATGGGAGTGAACAAATTTTAAAGCTTGTAACAATTCCCAAATGTACATCTTTATTCCCTTGATAGGTAAATCTCTATAAAAATTTCTAAACTCTTCATGTGGATAATATGGTAAAACAGCGATGACTTGATCCCGTACTCTTGTGGCGTCACATAATGGAGCCACGCGATTCGAACTGTTTAACATATACAGTAGATTCAATTCATTATAGATACGTTGTGGGGATGACGTTACATAAATTTTCTTCAATGCAACATATTTTTCACCATTAGCTTGTGGCCAAAAATGTGTATTATATTTGGAAGTAACTTTACCACTGATATCCTTTGCTTTGTAAACTGTCGAAAATGTACCTTCACCGATCTTGTCACATATGTCGTAACTTGATTGCAATACTGGTACATCATGATATAGTTGTGCAATTTCTTCTTGAATCTCACTAGATATTGGGTGTGCCAGACTGCTCATGATAAATGTTATTGAATGATGTAATAGCCCCTGTATTTGGAACGTGCAATTCTAGCTGGTGTCCTACTTTACTCACTTATCTTGATTATGCTTTTATACTAAACTCGTCTACTTATTAACCCATGTGCTCTTGTGAATGATGGGTGTGTGGATCGAAAAGTTATCTCAGAGAAAATATGTATTCGTATGTAAACAAACCAGGGAAGCAGTGAAAACACCGTACAACACAATGCAAGAAACACCAAAACGACTAAAAGTACAAAGAGAAGTTAACATATACATATATATATTGGCAAGTTACTTAAGTCTAGTAGACCTCTGACACTATCATAGTGCATATCCATATCACAGCCTCTAGATATAATTCAGATATTGCCGATGTGCAAGAAGCTAATATTATTTACGCATTACATTGCCCTCATCTGAATCCGGCTCTGGGGTTGACTTCATATTACTTATTGGTCTCGATATAAGTATACACTTGTTGACCTCAGTATAGAGGCATCTTGAACATGGATACCTCTATAAGGCTCCCTTTCCCATCAACAGCGCATTCCTCCAGTAACCTGCTTATTATGCTAAACTGTTTACTATGCTTTACGTGTAACAAAATTTTTTCAGTGGGCGTCTCTGCGAGTTAACGCTGGCGATGCGCGTAAGGACAACAATTTCTGTCGGTGAGACGAAAATAACAGACGAATGGATTGAACCCAAAGGGAAATAACTATACAATAGGCAACTGATCTATATCAGGGAGTAGAAATAGAGAATATAGAGGTCGCATTCGTATATATATACTTTATCGATTGAGAAGAATCAAGGACTCAAGCACAGAAAGAATGAAATTGAGTAATATCCTAGCTGTGTCTGCATTGACTCTAAGTCAAACTGTATTTGCATCTCCTTTAACATTCGAATTGAAGAAAGGTGAAGATGAATGTTTCTACACATTAACATCCGATATCGATTGTGATATCACTTATTATTTTGCTGTTCAGGATGCTCCAAAGAATGATTATAATATCAATTATAAGATTTATGGACCAGCCAATCATCAACAACCAATTATTGAAAGAGCTAATGAACGTCAAGGTGAATGGGCATTCTTAGGTGATGATAAAGGTGAATATAAATTCTGTTTTGAAGGTGGCAAGACAGGTAATAAGGTTGTTGATTTTGAAATCAAATATGATTGTAAACAGAATAATGATGTTAGATCTAAAAATCGTGAGGAAAGAAAAAAATTAAGAAATCTAAGAGATTTTGATTCAAAGGAAGATGATTTACAAACTACTTTAGACGATTCTATCGATACCATTGAAAGACAGCTATACAGTTTAGAAAACGACATGAATTATTATAATACTAGAAACAGTAGAAATCATTTAACTGTTAAATCTACTGAAAGTAGAATTGGTTGGTTTTCAATGTATGGTATTCTATTAGTTGTTGGTATGAGTGCAGCACAAATCTTGGTCTTACAATTTTTCTTCAAACAATCTAGAAAAAGCAACGTTTAATCCCAACATCGAGAAAGAATTATATAATTTTTATCATTAAGAATAAATATATCTATATCTATTTGTGAAAGTATGCATTAAAATAATAATTATTATTTAATAATTAGAAGAATATTATATTATGTGTCGAAGTTAAGCTACCCAACTGTTCAATTTTTGAAGCATATCATCAACTTGAGTGAAAACCGGTGAATATAGTTTAGCAATATAGGGATGTAATGTAGTTTTCGTATCATTATATTGGATGCGCTGTTGTCGAAGTGTCATTGTATTTGTTTCAGTCAGATTCAATATACTATCTGTCAGTATCTGTTGAGTATCATGTAGTGGTATATCCGTTGTACTTGTATCTTCCGCATACGAAATGACATCACTAAAACTAACAGATTTTTGACTTTTCTTGTAATTTTTCAAATTCTGTTGATGTGAGGGACCATATCTTATCTGATTCAATAAACTTTGCTCGTTCTTCCATGAATTCAATCTTGCTAATCGTTCACGATATGTCTCTAAAATTTCAGCAGGTGCAAAACCAATTGTCCCATCCTTACAACGTTTCACTAACCACCAATATGCGTCCTCATCATTTAACAATACACAGTCCTCATCTTGTTTCAGTCGACAATATGACGGATCTGTACCCATGAACGCGTACAATGCATATAATTTGCTTGGATCTAATTCTTTTGGTGGAGCCAATTGTTGATAGTCATCTAATTGAACAAAGTTATCATTTGTATGCAAATCAGGTGAATCTGAATTGTCCTCATTATCAGAAACTGTGACTTCCAAATCATCTGTATTATAGTTATTGATATCGAACGAACTATCTTGGGATTGCGCCCCTAACAGCTCTTCTGAATGCGAGGTACGATACGTCGACGCAATATTTGTTGAAGGTAGATTATCTACACTGCTTGCTACACTGTTACGAATCTCCAAACGTGTCATCTGTCACAAGTACTGTCACAATGTCGCGTCAGTCCGTTATATGGTTGCAAGATATTTAAAATCTTTACATGTATATATATAGGCATAATTTCCTAACTTGTTGAAAAATTCATGAATCATCAACATTGAGAAAAAAGTATTAGATAATCCGGGGCAGGAAAGTGCCCTCTCTCTCCTGACAAAGCACAGTATGGAGAACATAACACACCCTTTTCATTCAAGCTACGAAGCCAGTGACATTTTTATATACTATACGCACGCATTTTATTATAACTGAAATGTGTCAGATTCCAGTTATATAAACAGGTACCAGTTGGCTAGTATTATTCTCATTTACCTCGAGAATTCATTTACATGAAAGAAGTCAGATAGTAGTACACAGCACAAACGTTACAGACATGGCAGATATCCACTACGCGTCTTTCTTTCGTTTCGGTTTCTGTCGCTGCGCATCAACTGGCAAAATATTCCATTTGACTCCTTTTGTAAGAAGTTAAAAGCTACTTTAAGCAACAGGGGAAAGGAAGTTGCGCCATATATAAAGAGAGATGACCAGGTTATATTTGCATACTGATATATCTTGACGTAGTTACTGTTACGATAACATACAACAAAATAAGTATAGACTGACTTATCTCACATACAAACAGAAGATGGCTATTGTAACAAAAACTGAACTAGATGGTATTCTACCATTAATTGCAAGAGGTAAAGTTAGAGATATTTATGAAGTTAATGACACGACATTATTATTTGTTGCTACGGACAGAATCTCTGCGTATGATGTAATCATGAACAATGCGATTCCAGATAAGGGTATTCTGTTAACTAAATTAAGTGAGTTTTGGTTTCATTATTTAGATAAGGATATTAGAAATCATTTAGTGTCTTTAGAAAATGGTCAAACCATATGGGATCATTTACCTAAGGAACTATGTGAGAACTCCAAATATAGGGAACAATTGGAGAATAGATCTCTGTTGGTACGTAAATTTAAGTTGATTCCATTAGAAGTCATTGTTCGTGGCTATATCACAGGTTCAGCATGGAAAGAATACAAGACTCAAGGTACTGTACATGGTGTCAAACAAGATGACACTGAGATGAAGGAATCGCAACAGTTCCCAACTCCAATATTTACACCTTCTACGAAGGCGGAACAAGGGGAACATGATGAGAATATTTCAATCGAACAAGCTGAACAATTAATCGGTAAAGAACTATGTGGAAGAGTCAACGATATTGCTATTAAACTATATACAAAATGTAGAGACTATGCATTAACGCATGGTATCATTATAGCAGATACCAAATTTGAATTCGGTATAGATGAAACTACAGATGAAATTGTCCTTGTCGATGAAGTATTGACTCCCGATAGCTCAAGATTCTGGAATGGCGCTAACTACACTGTCGGAACTACACAGGACTCCTATGATAAACAATTCCTAAGAGACTGGTTAACTACAAACAAGCTCAACGGTGTTGATGGTGTCACCATGCCACAGGACATCGTTACTTCAACCAGAGCCAAATATATCGAAGCCTTCGAGGCACTAACCGGCGACCACTGGAACCCTAAATAAACCCTAAATAAACCCTATGTACCTGTTCACAATACTTAACAAACTGATTGATTAAAACGACCGGTCAACCGGAGAGACCCTCCCCTCATTTAACAGCGGGAACAGAAACAGAAACAGAAAAATATTCCCGCAGCAATAATTTACCGTAGGAGTCATCCATCCCATCCATCCGTCTGCGTACCGTTTACAACATGTATTGCTATTGTCTCCACCATCACAGGGAAACTGAATGACCTGTCACGGCGTGTGACACACTCCAAGAAATATATCGAACTTACGGTTGTTGATAATAGGGCAACAAATACACGATAATGGTAAAAGTGCAAGTACGTTCTCATGTGAAAACTCATTTTGAAAACAGATTTGTAATTCGTCATTTGTAAAAGATATTTTCTCATTACCATTATATATATATATATATATAAAGTGTGATAGGTTAACGTTTCTCCCCTTATCGCATATGTACCCTTACGTAAGGTGACTGAAAAGAAAATACACACACACACACACACACACACATTTATACACACATTTATACACACTGCACAATGAGTAATCCACCAAGATTACCAATTCCTCCATTGAAGGATACACTCGATCGATTCATTAAAAGATTAGAACCATTACAAGATGAGAAACAAAATTCAAGAATGAGAAAAGTTGTATATTCTCCAGAAAATTTAGATTTATTAGAATCATTACATGAAAAATTGATCAATTATGATAAAGAATTAGCTCAAGAGCAACCGGAATCCTCTTATATTGAAAGATTTTGGTATGATTCATATTTAGAATATGATGCCTCCGTCGTATTGAATGTTAATCCATTTTTCCAATTACAAGATGATCCAACGATTGTTGATACTTCAGCTACAGATTCGGGTCCATACGGTTACAGTACAGTTCAAGTGAAACGTGCCGCTAAATTAACTACTTCCATCTTGAAATTCATCAGAGAATTACGTCATGGAACAATGAAACCAGATATTATTAAGGGAACACATCTATCAATGGATCAATATAAGAAATTATTTGGTTCTTCAAGAATTCCACCAGGTCCAGGTGAACAATCATGTCATTTACAAACGGATACTACTTCACATCATGTAATCGTAATGTATAAATCGCAATTCTATTGGTTTGATGTATTGGATATTAATAACGATCCTATCTTCTCTACACCTGAAGAAATAGAATGGAATCTTTATTCAATTATTATGGATGGTAACAATACCAAAAATATTAATGGCGGAACATTACCTTTCGGGGTATTCACCACTGAAAGTAGACGTGTTTGGTCAAATATCAGAGATTATATCTTTAGAAGTGAAGATCCAAGTAATTGGAAAATTTTAAAGATCATTGAGAGTGCTTTATTTGTTATTTGTTTAGATGATGTATCTTTTGGTGATTCTGCAAAAGATAAAAGAGAATTAGCTAAATCTTTACTTTGTGGTACTTCAAAAATTGAATTAGATTTCAAAAAGACTAATGTCCCATTAAATGTTCAACATGGTACTTGCTTAAATAGATGGTTTGATAAATTACAATTGATTATTACTAAAAATGGTAAAGCAGGTATCAATTTCGAACATACCGGGTTTGATGGTCATACAGTCTTAAGATTGGCAATTGACATTTATACAGATTCTATCCTAAGTTTTGCTCGTGGTGTCTCCAAAAATGTACCTGATATCTTTGATAACCGTAACGGTACAATCATTAAAGGTGATAATTCACTAGAAATGAATAGTGAGCAATCAAACTTGGCCAATCTAATCACTATCCCAAGAAAATTAGAATGGAAGGCTGGTAATTTCTTATTATCCTCTTTACATTTTGCTGAAACAAGAATTTCTGATTGTATCTCGCAGTATGAATTCGTTACATTAGATTTTGATAAATTCGGTGGAGATCACATTAAATCTTTGTTCAAATGCTCTCCAGATGCCTTCACTCAACAAATTTTCCAAATTGCTTACTATGCATTATATGGTAAATTCGAAACAACTTATGAACCGGCAATGACAAAGGGTTTCCAAAACGGCAGAACCGAAGCAATTAGAACTGTGACACCACAATGTAAAAAATTTGTTAAATCTTTGTTTGATAGAAATGCAACGGATGATGATCGTAAAACTTATTTACAACAAGCTTGTAAAGAACATTCCACAATTACTAGAGAATGTTCAATGGGACTTGGTCAGGATCGTCATTTATATGCATTATATTCTATTTGGAACCTATGGTATAAAGATTCGATGCCATTACCACCTATCTTCCAAGATAAATCGTGGTCAATTCTAAATACTAATGTTATTAGTACATCTAATTGTGGTAATCCGTGTTTGAAAAATTTCGGCTTTGGTCCAGTTACTGCAAATGGGTTTGGTATAGGTTATATCATCAGAGATAATTCTATCTCCATTGTTGTTTCTTCAAGACATAGACAAACCCATAGATTCGTTTCTCTAATTGAAAGATCTCTATTGGAAGTCAACCACATATTCAGTAGGGATTTGGACGAAGTTATGGATGAAGCATCTCGTGTTACACCAAATCAAAGTAGCGATTATTTAGTGGGTATGCATAGAGACGCTAGAAACAGTTCTACATCAATAGCAAAATCAAAGGATTTAAGATTCTTACTTGGTGGTTATGATTATTTTGATGTTAGCGTTTCAGGTTAACTCTCCTATATATAAAATATTTATGATAAAATTACAAAAAAAAAATATATATGACTTATTTAATACAAATAAAAAACAAAAAAACATTAGCAAAAAAATAAAAGAGAGTGGGGTGAAACATACATGGATCTATAGAATCTTCCGTACAATGTAGTAATCGTTGTTGTCTTTGAGTTGTTACATTTCAAGTTCCTATTTTTTTGGTTGCCTACATAGTAAATCTGTTTACTAATCGTTTAAT
This sequence comes from Maudiozyma turicensis, assembly GCA_003708545.1. Lineage (NCBI taxonomy): Eukaryota > Fungi > Ascomycota > Saccharomycetes > Saccharomycetales > Saccharomycetaceae > Maudiozyma > Maudiozyma turicensis. The sequence continues at coordinate 237,258 of PPOO01000948.1, forward strand.
TTATTGCACTGTTGCTCTTAAATAAAGAAGCTATTTTATAAACGAGGGAAGAAGTTTAAACGAGCAATTAAAGCAAGCGAAGAATTATTTCCAAGTAAACATTTAAATGGGAATCTTTTCAATCAATAGTGCTACTAGGAGCCTAAATTTTAGTCGTCACTTTACCTGACCAAGACCGGATGGTCCCTTGCAAGTTGTACAAGATATTCGTCCGAAGATTTATCTTGTTCTTAGCACTGTAATATCTTGAAATTTTGCTATCCAACGGATCAATTCAAGAAACTTAATGCGCTGACAAAACATCAACAAGAATTTTAAACGAGGAACTAACTTTTTCGGTAGTCCTGTTTACACATTTGGGCAACAGGAATTCAACGGGACACATACTTTGTCCCAGTGCTTTAGGTAAAATATGTCTGAATACATGTCTCATATAGAGCCCATTTAACGCACTCCTAGTAAGCGATTCTCGTAGCAGCAGTTTATACTCACTACAAAGAGCACTTCTGGAAGGGAAACCCACGCCTATCTGTCTGTTTACGTTCTGTTCTGCCCAACTTACTGCCCAGCTTACTGCTCAGTCTGCTCTCTCCCTCTACGTACACTGGCCCACTCTGCCCACGGTTAGACAGGGACGCTAAATCCACCGCGAAAAGGAGAAATTATTCGCAGAACGGAAGCTGCTCGGGGGAAGTGAGACAACGTCGGCAGAGTGAACAATTTAAAATTAGGAGATTGCAGTATGAACAACTAATATTACGTAGTAACAGTTCATTCTTGAAGACAAAAATTATAGATTGCTTCTAATGGTTGATGGACTCTTTGTTATTTCTTTATTTATATAAATATTCTTATTAGACGAAAAGTTACCTCCTTATATATACGGTACGTTGTTGATTACTACACTATCTATATACATCTAGAAAAAGAACGATAGTACGTTTTAATTAAAGTACAATCTGCGAATTTTGTCCTTTTATATTATTAGGGACATAAGCCTGTTAAAGAAAGGAAAGTTTTCATAATTAATTCATTCTGTTGGGAACAGAATACTATTCAAGGAGAACTAAAAGATCAAAGAACAGGTATTTAAATATTCTTGTTAAGGATTCAACCTCTAACAATTGTGTGTGTTTTTACTAAATTCCGTTGAGTTTTAATTCATAAGCCAGCCTCCCCCTTTTTTGAATTACATACCAGAAAGTTGTAACTATATCATTATAATCATAAAGATACATTTGTAGAACAAAATGCCACATAAGACTGCCGCTATATCTCATCCTATACAGGATACTCATGTGAAGATTAGAGGTGATACAATCAATTCTCATCATGATTCCAAGGCTGCAGTATTAAAATTGAAACTATTGGAAGTTCTAACGAACGGAGATTTCAACTCCTTGCAATCATTAGTTCAAGAACAACAAAATAATGAATCATTCAGACAATTGTTACCATTAGTACTTAATGCTGCTGTTCAAGTTTCTCCATTACCTTTGATCCAAGACATCGTTGCAAATTGGGTCAATAACCCAGCTGCACCATTCCCATTAAATATTAATGAAAAGGATGAAGACGGTAACACTCCATTGCATTTGGCAGCTGCACAATCTCGTTCAGATGTTATCGAATACCTCTTAGATCAACCTACTATTAACGAATGTTCTGTCAATAATTCTCAATTATTACCGTTTGAAATGTGTAAGAACGTTAATATTGCACAAATGATGCAAATTAAAAGAGCTAATTATACCGCTATGATAGAGAAACAAGCTTTAGAAGCAATGAAAAATAATGATTTTAAGACTTTGGATACCTTGTCCAAAAACCACAGAAATTCTGAATTTTTAAAGACTAAATTCATTAACAAGACACATATTGAAGGTGCTACAGATGAAGGTGATTCATTCTTACATTATTACATTGCCAAGAAGAATGTTAAGATGTGTAATTGGTTACTAGATCATGGAGCAGATCCTATCTTGAAAAATAAAAAGGGCCAAACTCCAATCGATATCCTTTCTGAAACCATTAAGAAGAATCAGGGACAACCAAATAGTGCAGTTTCTCATAGTTTAAAGACATTAAGTGAGAAGTTGACTAATGAAAAACTGATTCTTGCTGCGGCAAATAAATTAAATGAAGCTCCAACTTACAAAGGTTTCTTAAAGAAATTTACCAATTTTGCTCAAGGTTATAAGTTGCGTTGGTTTGTTTTATCTGCAGATGGTAAATTGTCTTATTATAAAGATCAAGCTTCTTCGGCAAAGGGACAATCTCGTGGTAGTTTGAACCTAAATACTTGTTATTTGCATCTTGATTCTACCGAAAAACTGAAATTTGATTTGATCGGTGGTCATGGTAATACAACTAAGTGGCAACTAAAGGGTAACCATCCAACGGAAACAAATAATTGGGTATGGGCAATCCAAGGTGCCATTAGATATGCAAGAGATAAAAAAATGATGAATAAGAATAATAAATCAAGTAATGTTTCACCTGCATTTGTAATGAATAGAAATCCAACTCAAAGTACATTAGCTACTGCTACTCCTTCCACTAATACATCCGGTGGCTCTAAGACTACGCCATTACCATTAGCACATGGTCATACAGATAGCCAATTGAAAGAGAGTACTAAGGTGTTATCTCATACTAGTCCTAACCATAGATTCAGTACTGCTAACTCAATCCATTCAGCTGATATCGAATTGAGTGATAGATTGACAAAATCGGGCAAGGAGTATGTTAATAAGATGATTGAGACACGTCTTGAATCAACTGGTAATTCAGAAATACCATCTCCCATCTCTCCTGTACCACAATCTTTGGATCCAATGAAGAATAAAGAAATTTTACAGGGTAGTGTCCCAAATAACATGGATAGCACAATTAATGATGTCATATCTGCCACTTCCAAGAAATCTGGTCACATTAGTATCAATCAATCTCACGGTAACAATTTGGAACAGTCATTATCAAAGAAATATTACACTGATGGGGAAGAAGACTCTGAGGATAAAGAAAATGAAGATGGCATTGCAATCAAATTTGAAAAGGATGAAGAATATTTAAAGATTGAATATGGTCCATTCATTGAGAAATTGAACGTTTTCCAAAAGACGATTGGTTTTGAATTAGATTCCATTGATGAAATCTTAAACAGTAGAGATTTCTTAGAACAAAAAAATCCTGAAACGGTTGTTATTGTTAAAAGATCATTAAAGAAAGTTTATCAATTAATTAATGAAATGAATAAATTGACTTCTCAAAGAGATGAAAAATTGATTTCTATGTTAACTAAACAAAGTGATGAAAACAATGTTTGGATTCAATCTGTTAGGGACTTAGAAGTTGAGCTAGGTCAAAAGAGTGAAAGATTAGCATACATGGATAAACAACGTAAATCTTTAAAGAAGACATTACATAAGAAATTAATTGAAAATTCTGAAGTTGAGTCGCAAACTCCAGAATCCGAAGAATCATCGTATTTGGCACCAAGATCTGTTGCTGGTAACAGAAGGTCAAGTATTGTTAAAGCCAGTGATCTAGCTGATGATTCTACTGATACCTTAGCACAAATAGCGAAATTCATTAGTGCCACTAGACAAGAGGATGAAAACACTGAAGACGAAGATGAATTTTATGATGCTGAAGAATTAATGAATGAAATTGATCAATCTGCAGCTGAAGAAAGTACCAAGGTATCCGAGGAGACCTCTGAGGCAAATCAAGTTCCTAGTGCCACATATGAAGCTTTAGATAATGAGATTGTCTCTACTGCTATTGATCAACCAATCGATATTCCAGAACTTGCTACACTTGCACCAATACCAGATGTTCCGAATGTTCCAAATATTGCTATTAACGATAATGAAATACAGGTTGGTAATATCGACACTGATGTAGAAGATATAAAGAACATTAAGAAGGTTGAAACCAAGAATTCGAAGCTATCTAAGACCGTTTCTTTAGCAGTGTCTGACATTGCTAAGACTGAACCACAAAAGGAGAAAGAGGACTACTTGTTAGAACAAAAGACATATAATGGTTACGAGGATGGTATCAGAAAGAGATTGAAATTAGATGAAGATGATAGACCAAAGATTAGTTTATGGGCAGTATTGAAATCTATGGTTGGTAAAGATATGACAAGAATGACATTACCAGTATCCTTTAATGAACCAACCTCTTTGTTACAAAGAGTTGCTGAAGATTTAGAATATTCTGAATTATTAGATCAAGCAGCTACATTTGAGGATTCTACTTTAAGATGTTTATATACTGCTATTTTCACTGCATCCTGTTATGCATCTACTACAAAGAGAGTTGCTAAACCTTTCAATCCATTATTAGGTGAAACATATGAATATGCAAGACCTGATAAACATTTTAGATTTTTCACAGAACAAGTATCACATCATCCTCCAATTTCTGCAACTTGGACAGAGTCACCAAAATGGGATTTCTGGGGTGAATCGCATGTTGAGACTAAATTTAATGGTAGATCCTTTGGTGTTCAGCATTTAGGTTTATGGCATATTAAATTACGTCCAGATTGTGACGGACCTGAAGATTTCTATACTTATAAGAAACCTGACAATACAGTTATTGGTATTCTTGTTGGTAATCCTCAAGTTGATAATCATGGTGAAGTTCGTATCACTAATCATGTTACAGGAGATATGTGTATCTTGAATTTCAAAGCTCGTGGATGGAGATCTAGTGGCGCATTCGAAGTTACTGGTGAAGTATTTAATGGTAAGAAAGAGAAAGTTTGGGTGTTAGGTGGTCATTGGAATGATTCTATTTATGCTAAGAAAGTTACTAAGGGTAAGAATGGTGCAAATTTAACATTAGAGAAGACCAAAACTAATAGTTCTCGTGTTACTAATGGACCAAATTATGAAGGTAATAAATTTTTAGTATGGAAAGTTGCACCAAGACCTGATGCACCATTCCATTTGACACCATTTGCCATTACATTAAATGCTCCACAACCGAAATTGGTACCATGGTTA
>PPOO01000948.1:250912-265149 GCA_003708545.1 Maudiozyma turicensis
TGTCTCTTCCCTTTAACACTCTGCTTAGTTTGCCCGTGGAATAATCTCCTAGATGACGTAATATTCAATTCATTTCTACTCCTTCCGCCTTCTCCAGCGGTTCTCGAACTAAATAGTCAATCTTCTCTTTGCGTATTTTTCACGGAGAATAACGGTTTTTCTTCACAAAGCGAACTATCGGTATTGTGCAGAGTCCATTGCAATTTGTCCAATACGTCAATTCGAGAAATATGATTCTAATTATTATTATTTACGTAATTTTTCTATTTTTTGCTACAAAATTAAAATAAGTCAACTTTTTTGGTTACATATTATGATTTACGTACGTGCGTACGTGCCAAAATTTATACATATATCTTTTTATTTTGTTTTGACACATTTGACGTATTTACATCTTAAATTCATCAAGTCTATTCAATACATCATTAGTCAATTCCTCAATTTTATCATCTGATACATTTTTCTGTTTAGATCCAAATATTACAGCATTTTTAATTAAATCTTTAATGAAAAATTCTGTTACTATAACAGGTTTTAAGTAGGAACAATTTAATATTTCATCTACTGTTAATCTTTTATCAGGATCTCTTATTAAACATTGTTTCATTAATTCAATTAATGTCTTTGGTATTAATGTCTTCTCGATATCATTTGACCGTTCAGGAAATATGATTCGAACATCGGGATTCATTATCGCTAATAATCTACTTTGACCTTGATAATTAGCATATGGTGGTTTACCATATACCATTTGATATATTATACAACCACAGGACCAAATATCTGATGGTTTACCAACTTTCCATGTATTTTTTTTATTAGATTGTTGTTGTTGTTCACTCATTGCAACAAGTGCTTCAGGTGCCATATAATTAGGTGTACCTATCTGTGTATCTCTATAAATATTCACAGTATGATCAGGTACCGCATTAGCAATACCAAAATCAATTATCTTTAATTTACCCTTAACAACAACAAAATTTGCAGGTTTTAAATCTGAATGAACAATATCAGAATCATGAACAATCTTAATACATTCAATCATTTCTTTAATGTAATATCTAATAAATGATGAATCAAATGCTTCAGTCATTCTTGTTTGTAAAATTTGTGATAAATCAAAATCACCACATTCCATTATTAAATAAAGTAAACCTTGATCCATCATATAATCATACAAATGAACTACTCGATCCATCTTATCCAATTTTTGTAATAATTCAATCTCTCCTTTAAATCCATTAACACTAGTCTCATCAAATTCATCAAATATGACACGCTTTAATGCATATACTTTATTTCCGGGACCCTTAACTTTATAAACCTTTGATGATCCACCACGTCCTAACATTTCCATTCTTTCGTATTCAATATCATTAACTTTAATCGAATTGTTACGTCTATATGTATTAGTCTTAATAGGTTCTTGAATTTCAACTTTTTTAGTCTTTTTATGTTCAGGTTCCTTCTTATTTATACTAACATTAGATAAGGCCTCTCTTTTCCTCGGTTTATTAGAAACCGCTTCAAATGAATTAATTTTAGGTTCTTTATTGATATTCTCTTGATTATTTGTTACTATCGTTTCAGGTTTCTCAATTTTCGTCTTATTTAATAACACCTCCTTTGATGAACTATATTTTCTTAATGCAGCACGTCTAATTTCTTCTTTCCTCTTTTCAAAATAAATTTTTGAGATATGTGGTAATTCACTAGATGGTAAATTTTTCTTTTTTAAATATTGTAAGGGATTCAGTTCACCAAAATCAATTTTAGAATAATCATATAAGGGATCATTTTGTGGAACTGCTTCAGTATTATTTGGAGAAATAATAGGCTTATTTGTTGAAAGGGATCCACTTAAACTCTTAGTTGTCAAATTATGAACATTTTTACCATTATCCAACGTATTATTATTAGAATTCATCATTGTTGGATATTTTTCATTCATTTCTAAATTTTGTAGACTAGAAGCCCTTTTTGCGGGACCTAATTTATTCATTCGATTACTACTTAATAATAAACGATTGATTCTTCTTTCAGTATATCTGGAGGTCAATTCTTCTTTCATATGTTGTTGCATCGATTTTAATTTATTATTCGGTGAAAAATTCGAATCTTTATTCATTGTTTCATCGTGATCTTGTTGTACCGTTGTTGTACTAATTGGTCTATTATTATTAGTGAATCCGTTATCGTGTATAGTATTTGTCCTCTGTAGATTCATTGCAAATAATGAAGATTGTGGGGATTCTTGAGTTTGCGAATATATGGTTTGTGATCTTGATTGAACATCAATTGGATTGGTCATTGTCTCTGCCATTTGTAATCGTGATAACAGACTATTTCTACCTGTGTCATTGTTCTTTGCCAGTAATGCAGATCCAAAGTTGCTTAGCTTTGGTGGACCGATATTATCTTCTTCCTCAAAATCAGAACTACTGCCAATTGATATTGAAGATCCAGCCGTATCTCCATCTCCCTGTTTTCGACTTCTCGAATGATGCTTATATTTCGACATCGATTAATGTGTGTTGGGATGGTAGGTCTTCTGCTGATTAATACTTTCTTTTTCAATTAAGCCTCTCTTTGAAATATCATTCGAGTCTGTTTTGTTTTGTTTACATTTCTGTTAGTGATCACATCTTTTTTTTCCTCTATTTTTTTTTCCTTTTCTTGTTTGTGGGCGGGTCCGTTACGTTATTTGCGTACGCGTAAATATTAATCGATAAGATACTTATTTAATTTAATTTAATTTAATTTAATTTGACGTTTTCTCCGAGGTATTGTTATTGTCATATTATATATTTACAAACTATGAATGTATGTTATTATTTCAGTCATCCTTTTCGATGGTGAACTCTCTATGCCCATCGGCTGTTGTTCTGATCTTGTATTTTCCATTGAAACTACCGGTTTCACCAGGTGTGGATATTATATATGGTTGTGGGAATAATAACTTTGCTGAACAAACAGATATAACCATCTTACACATCCCTTCAGTCTTGGATAATTCCAAGATAGTTTCAAATTTCTCATTTCTTTTCATTGAATCATCAAGAAAGGTAATTGTAATATCTGCAAAATGGTTTCTTTGTGTTCCTTCTACATACATCAATGGATATTTCATACTCATTATAAAATTCCCATCAATTTTATTACCAAAACTTTTAAAATTTTGAATATCTAATTTCAACACATCATCAAATTGTTTAACGTTGTCCTTACCTGGGAAATAATGGATTCCCATGCCTTGTTCATTATTGTTAAATGCTTCAATGACACGATTTTGTATCATAGCCATCATTGTATCTGCATCCGTTGTATTGACATTAAATTGCTTCAAAAAATTATTTGGAAGGAATCTATATGCCATTGAATTCAACGTCTTGTAACTTACCTTCATTGAACTATGTGGTAATTTTTGCATAACGGCTCTATAAAAATTATTATTTCTCCATTTCTTAAATTGAAATACTGCAATACCAACAAGCAAAATCGGGAATAACAATTGGAATAGAATTGGTATTATCATGAAAAACAAAGTCAGAAAGATAAATGATCCAAATATGATTGATGTGTACGGGATCTTGAAAACTCTTATCGGCGATTGGGGTGGACGTCCATCTTCAAAAAATGAGGATTTTTTACACTGGGTTTGTTTGAATGCCATGTTTCGTGTTATATGTAGGTTTCTTCTTGTGATTAGACTTGATATTTTGTTAGACATAGATAGGAGTGAGGGAGATGTAGCTATTAATGTGGGTCTGACGTGTTGTACCCTTTGAAGCTCGTTCCTTTTCCATTGAACCATTTCTAAACCAACATAATTAGATATGTTTCTGCATGAAATCAGTGGCACGGTTGGTCTGACTATTTGAGTTAATCTCAACGTTCCTGAAAAAAACTTTCTTGGTACAATACTAAACCTAGTGACATTCAACATTTTAATGACTAGAAGATTATCTATTTAGGTAATTTGAATATTTTGTATTGCACTGATTTGAGTTGTGTTCCGGATAGGGGCGGAAATTCTTATCGATGAAGTATATTAATAATATATAGGTGTGTCCCCCTTTATTTCCTTTGTTTGATATTTGTTTGATATCTGAACGATGATTAGTTAGACCCCGAATTTTGTTCGCTGAAATTTTCAATGGCTGTTTTCCGTTATGACGCCATGCGATGAGACACTATGAGAACGAATGTTAGAATAATGATAGTTTTGATATTAGGTTTAATGCAATTGTAAATAGAGTTATATGTATATATGTGGGTGTATGTGATTTTCAATTCATGTAAATTGTGAACTGATTGATTGATTGATTGATTGAATGCATGTTGCTGTAGTACTTTCCTACTTAGTTACGTCTAATAATATACCTTCTTTCTCGTAAAAATTCTTGTAATTCCTATTTTTCCCAACTTTGAATCTTTTCTTTGTACCACATTTACAAGTGATCACGAACATTTCGTTCTTACGGTTAGTTTTGCTCTTTTTAGCCGAATTATTTTGGGATTGGTTATGCAGTGGAATATTGCTAATCTGTGTCCGAGGATTCGTGTTCATTGAATTGTTTAATATATTCCTATTTTGAATAGGTTCACCTTGAATAGGCCCATTGTTAATAGAGCTGCCTTGAAGAGATCCATTTGAAATGTGGTGATCTAGTGGTGCATGCGTGGTCTGCGTCAGAGGATCGAGGCTCATTGAATTGTTAAGTATGTTCATATTTTGAATTTGATTATTAAATGGAACGTTCGTACTCTGGATGTGAGTAGCAAGATTGGTTGTGTTAATGGGTATATTTCTATTTTGGATAGACCCATTCTGATTTTGGTTACTAAATGGAATATTTATAATCGGTATCCAAGGATCAAGATTCACTGCAGGCTTCATCATATTACTATTTTGGATAACTTCGTTTTGGTTTTGGTTAACTGGTGGAAAGTTCATGGACTGCATCAAATAATCAGGGTGTATAGACGGATTTGCAACATTTCTATTTTGAATAGGTATATTTTGGCTTTCGTTGACATATGGAACATCGATATTTTGCATCCCAGTAGCGGAATTAATCATGTTTTTATTTTGAACAGATGCATTTTGGTTTTGATTACTATATGGATGGTTCCTATTTTGCATCCCTGCAATAGATTTCATCATGTATCCTTGTTGAAGAAATCCACTTTGGAGACATCCATGTTGATTCCCGTTGCCCAATGGAACGTTAATATTTTGTGTCCAAGCAGCAGAAGTCATTGCTGGGTTCGTTGCAGAATTTACCTTGTATCTATTTTGAATAGGTTCATTTCGATTTTTGTTACCCAATGGGACGTTAATATTTTGCATCCAAGCACGAGAATTTTCTTCCTTCTTTATCGTGTTTCACCTTTCAATCGATTCATTTGGGTTTTGGCGACGCAATGGAGCATCCATTGCCTGTCTGAAAGAATTAGGATTGGCTTCCTTCTTCATGCTATTTTTTTTGTTTTCTTTCTCCCTCTTAATAACCCTTTTACGTGTCTCCTTCTTAATCTTATTGTTTTGTGGTGAATCAGGTTCCATTGATAATGTACATGTCTTTGATGGTATTAATATGCGCCTACATTTCTTACAAATCGTTCTTTTTGCATTAGGTAACATATTACTTTTTGTTTTCTTACTTATGATATCTAAATTATGAACATATTTCTTTGCTAAAATACGGCCAATATAACTTTTATTCTTTAATGTGTTATATGTACCAATTTGATAAAGATAATTTAACCTATGAAAATGATCTTTATTATTGATGGATTTTGGTGGATCGATTATAATAGTCCCATTTTCATCCACATTCGGACCTTTCTTACCTTGTTTGGCAGATTTTCCTGACATAATGGTACTTGATGAGCTCTCTCTCGACGTATGAAATTTCGTTAATAAATATGTCTTCTAGCTGTTGTTTTGTAGTTTGATCTTGTTTGTTTTCTACGCCAAAGCAATTTTTCATTATTTTTTTTTTGCATCGTTGTTTGCCCAGCGATGCCCCAGTCACGTATAGCAGTAACGAACGAACAGAACGTTCAAATTTTGAATGAATGCAAATGAAGATTGTATTATGAATGACTAGAGTTTATATATATATATAATTATTGAATTATTTTATGTCTGACGGATTTCTTTTATCCTATCTATATATTTACTGGATTTGTTGTCTATGCTTGAGATTGAGCTTTTTTTGTGTCTATACCCTCCTTAGCAGTAAGATGATGCATGTGATCTGTAGGTTTATGTATTAATCTATCTGATCTATCTACTTCACAACAATGAATACTATGAATCCATGGATCATTCAGTATATCCTCGGTCATTATTCTTTCCTGTGGGTTCAATTCCATCATGCGACCTATGATACGTCTCGAATAAGTAGGTAATAATCTTAGAATACGTAATTGACCCTTTGAAACATCATCTTCATCATCGGGATCCTCAGAGAATAATCTGAAATTATTAAAACTTCTACGTGGGGCCTTCCAAGGGAATTTTCCCATAATTAAACAATAGTACATTATTGCTACAGCCCAAACATCAACGGGACGAGGATCATATTTTTTACTATGACCAGCAAGTAATTCAGGAGCTAAATATGGATCCGATCCTACGATCCCAGAGGCCCAAATAAAATGACCATGATCGAAAGTTGTTACTGCACTACCGAAATCGATTAATTTTAATATACCATCTTGTGAAACTACGCAATTATCTAATTTAATATCTCTATGAGCGATATTTTTTGAATGTAAATAAGCCATTCCATTAACTAATTGTTTCATATAACATGCAGCTTCTTGTTCAGTCATTTGTGATGCCATTACCACATCAAAGAAATCATAAGGTACGTATTCCATTACTTGAATCAAATGGATAATATCCTGTGATAAGTCATCTATTTCAAACACTAAATCAATAGTTTTCATTATATTTTGATGATCGAAAATTGAACCTATACAGTATTCTCTAATGATATTTTTCTGAAATGTAGTTAATATAGGTTTCTCTGTTGCTGCAGTGATATCTGAAGTTGGTGGAGTTGGTGTACGATATAATTTAATTGCATAAACTTTATTATCCTTTGTGATACATTCTGTTACTGTACCAGATGCACCTTCACCTATCTTTCTTACCGGTTTTCCATAATCTGTTAATAATTTATGTTTTACAGATATACAAGTTGTTGTCTTTTCCGACATTATGGAACGATTAGCGTTTTTCAATAATTTACGATTTCTTCTAAATAGATATTCTTTAATGATGTATTCATCCAATACATCAGCAGGATGTAATTCTGGATCGACTTCAAATGAACTCATTGAAGAAATTGAGGATATTTCAGATTCATCATAATTATCCTTTTGTAAAATAGGTATCTTTTCATTACTTGCCATTGCAGTAGTATTCTTAATTCTATTAAAGCTTTTAAATGGTTGTAACGTGTTCAATGATGAAGAACTACTATTATTACTGGATCCCATTGTATTTGATTGAGTATTCCGATCCATGAATAATCGCGAGATACCTTTAAATTTACTTCTACCAAATACTGACGAAAGAGATAAATTTGAATCACTTTTCTCATTCTCATTCTCATTTATCCTTAATTTTGACATTTTATCCTCATCTGTTGCTGTTGTACTTGCCATAGTTAGCGTATTTTGATTTATTTTATGAGATTGTTAGTTCTATATAAGAGGAAAAAAATATGGGTGTGTGTGTCAATGTATTTCTATATAGAATAGTCAGTATTATATACATCTTGACGGTGACTGCAACCTTAAGAACTTAATCTGATATATTCATTTATGAGTTAGTTACATATTACTCAAACATCCCAATATTCTCTCGATGAGCGGGAGGCCCTGCTGCAATAAGTACGTACGTACGTATAGTGGTGAAAAATTTATGAGCAATCTCATATGATAAGGCTATATCCGCAGTGAGCAGGTGAGTAGACGAGCAGTTCGAAAGAATTTCTGGGTGTGTACGGTCGTCGCCGCTGATTTTTGCGGGCCAGAAAAGAAGTCAGAATTTCTCCTTCCTCTCACTTTTTGGCCTCCTCGGCCCGGTTCTCTCTGTTTTCCTGGGTTTTTTTGATAATTAACAGTCAGCGGCGGTACTTCTCCGCCTACAGAAAACAGGTTATAGAGAGATAGATAGACTAGACCTAGGGTAGGCATGAGGGCTGATATAGGGTACAGAATTGTTGTAGTAATAGCTGCATTCTCTGGGCCACTGGCTCTCAGCGGCTATTTCGGTGCTCTTCAATTTATTAACGAAGTTATTAAACATCGGTAAGGGTACGTGTGCCTAGATGTATATGAGTGGTCTTGTAGTTTAATACAGGTACAACCCTGCTAATATGGCACAGGTTTGTAAGTCTATAATTGTGACCCGAGTGTGGTTTATTGAAATGAAAGTGTAGTGTATATGATTTGGAGAGTTACTACAACTGGGTGACGTTGTTGTTGTTTCCATGTGATAGAAATCCTCGTTTCTAGCAGCTTGAGCAATATTAGTATTCTTAGTTTGATTCATTTTATCAGTTAATATTATACAGTGTAATATACAGTAAATTCTTCATACTTTCTTTCGGAAGGAATTATTTAATATACATATTTTGTTTTCCAAAACTCCGTCTTCATGTATTATAGATTGGGTTGTTTTCTTTATTCTTCACATTCGTGAACCGCGTATTCAGATGTCGTCATATAAGCCTATTAATCTATATTAGTCGCGCACAATATTCTTCTATTCATTTAACGTGTGCTACGTACTTGGTTTATTCTTTTGCTCTTATGATAGTCTTATCCTATACATCCTTGGAATATTCAGCTCAGTACCAGGGTCTCTAAAGCTGTAGATAGTTGATATATTACTTTATCACTTTTGTTCTTTTGTTTACATGAGATAATGCGATTATACCGTAGTTAACAGTAACCAAAACAATAATTTTTGGAATGTTGTCACAATAGTTCATTCCTCTTGAGAAATTTTACAAAATCGTTACATCAGTGCAAAAGGCATAGAGTACCTATTTATATAGTGCGTAAATATTTAATATCTTTTGAGAAAGCTGCTGTGAGAATTTCAATTTTTCTTTTTAGTTGGAACGGCGCAACACACTGTATCTTCCTTCTAGTCCCATTTTATATAAATAATTGAACTAGAAAACACTGTGCTTTGATAACTATTCCACCCTAGCCCTAACCATCATTACAAACATGACCTCCTGAATGTTTCAATATATGTGAAAACTGTTTTTAACTCCTTCAAAAATACATCACTTCACACGAAATATCCTTTTTAACCATCTAAGTTGAAGTTACGTAATCGTGGTTCCGAAAATAAAAGAAAGGGAAGAGCCGTAGATCATCAAAATTCAACAATAGAATGATGATTATATCAGTGTGAGAAAAGAGAGAGAGAGAGAGAGAGAGAGAGAAAGAGAGAGAAAGAGAGAACGATACATAGAGGATGATATTGTCCAAATATCAAAATCTAATTAGTAAAAGATTATTACCTAGATGGTCTCAATGTCAACCTTCGAAATATGATAATATTATCATCGCTATGTCCTCTGGTGTAGATTCCTCATTATGTGCATCATTATATAGTTCTTATCCCAATGTACGTGGAATATATATGAGGAATTGGTCGAATGCTAATGATTCCGACGAAATTAAGAAGAATTGTGATGAACAGGATTGGAAGGATGCACAAACAGTTGCGAAATATTTGAATATATCAATTAATTTAGTTAATTTTGAACAAGATTATTGGTTGGATGTATTTGAACCAATGTTGAATAATTATCAATTGGGTTGTACACCTAATCCGGATATTTTATGTAATAAATTTGTTAAATTTGGTAAATTGAATCAATTATTAGATAAGAAATATGGTAAAGGGAATTATTGGTTAGTAATGGGTCATTATTCAAGAGTATTACAAGATAAGATGGATAAGAACAAATATGGATTATTTCGTGGTATTGATACTCATAAGGATCAAAGTTATTATTTATCACAGGTAAATAGTAATGTATGGTCAAGAACGTTGTTACCTATGGGTCATTTATATAAGACAGAAGTACGTGAATTCGCTAATGAATTGGGACTTCCAAGTGCAACTAAACCAGATTCTCAAGGTATATGCTTTGTTAATAACTCACAAGTTGGTAAATTCAAGAATTTCTTGAAAGAATATATTCCTCGAACACCAGGTAATATAATTACTATTGATTCCTTAGATCATACTAAACGTATATGGGGTCAACATGATGGTATTTGGTCATATACTATCGGACAAAAAATTGGCATATCGATGCCACAAGCAGATCCCAAATATAAAGGGACATGGTTTGTCAGTGAGAAATTGATTGATACTAATGAGATTGTTATTGTTAAAGGTAGAGACAATTCTAAATTATTTCATAATCAATTACAAGTTGGGCAATTTGAAATATTAGATGATTATATGAATCTTGAACAATTCAAGAAACGAATCCCAGAAAGTATAAAGAATGGTACATTAAATATGCAATACAGGTCATTACAAGAACCTATTAAAATTAATAAATGTGATATTGCTATGAATTCGGAGTCTATACGGGATAAGAAAGAATCTCTAGGTATTCAATTAAATATACAAATTGAGAGTAGTCAACGTGCAATGGCACCTGGCCAATATTGTTGCATATATGATAATGATGAGGTAATAGGAAGTGGACCAATAACGAATACACAAAACGTATAAGAAAGAAAGAAAGAAAGAGAGGGATAAACAACCGGAATTTCCGAGATGCAATGCAAATACATATCCCAAAAAAAAAGTTTTTTTTTTGAGTTAACTTCGATACCTCTTGTTATTATTAGCTTACCTTGTAAATACAATTATATAATACGGCGAACATTTCATCGGCGAAACTATTCAAGATAATACAATACGATATATCAACGTGATAAATTGATTTAAAACTTTCCCTCTTTCCCAACAAGAGACAGAGAACAATTACCTCTTAATAGACACCTATATGATATATAATACCCCCACTACTTGAAATAAACTTTTGTCAGCAATAATATTTGCCTAAATGAGTCTGCTTGATCAAAATTTCAGTAGTAAATACACCGTATATAGCCTCTATATATATATTTGTAAAGAGTTCCTCTCATTGAAAAATATGAAAATCCGAAATATTGATCTATTGACATGGGCGAGGGGAGGGGGCTACTGTAATTTCTGTGTCTCGGGTGTCTGTGGAGCGGAGTGGGGCAACCAGGAACATCGCGACTGACGACAGGTGTGCAGATTTTTCTCAGCCAGTGAGATGTGTGAGTAAATGACTGACTGATAAAATTATGAAATTTGCGGTTCCTCTCTTTGTACGACAATAATATATACGTAGCGTGTAACAGCGAGAGAGAGAACAGCCTGACGAGGAAGGTAAGACAGCTTGATTACAAACAAGACCAAGACAAGACAAGAAAAACAGATTCAGATTTCTTCTGCGCACAACTAGACAGATAGAGAGTTTGCTCGAAAGATTTTTGTTTAATTATAAATATGTCTCTTCTTTCTCTGTACCCTGCGCTCAGGTGGCACCGATATTCATACGTATGTCCATACGTAGGATAACATTGATGGATGGCTCCTTTCAAACAATAAAGAAGTCTGTCTGTCTGTTTGTCTGTCTGTTTGTCTGTCTGCACGCCGTCCCTTCCCTTCCCTTGCCCTTCCCCCCATTTCAGTTTCGATGGTTAGGCTGTTCCCATGTTATCGTGAAGAAGAATTTTTTCATTTTGTATGTACGAATGTTCGCTCCGTGTATACGCGTGTGAATAATATTATCAAAATTTTCACAATACTGTTTTCCCTATGTTTCCTTCCAGAAATTTGATTGATGGCTGAACATTTAGTAAAAACTCCTCTCTTTTTTTCCTTTCTTCTCTTAATTTCCTTCAAATGACAAACAAAACACACACACACACTCCCTCTCTCTTTCAATATATATATATAACAAGGTTATCAAGTATCAATATTTATTACTTTGGTGTTTGTCTTAATAAAATATACGCCATTATTACGAGCGTTAGTGACAGACCCTTATTCGCATGAGCAAAGGAAACCACGTTTTATTTTATTATTTTAATTAATTTATTTGAAAATATACAATTTTTTTGGGAGAATCAATACATATAACAGTCACTAGTTGAATGGAAACACACCTTTGCAAAAAACCAAAATTAAAAAATATTTTTAAGAAGAAAAAAAAGAAAAATTAGATATACACATACATTTTATACACATATCTTTCAAACAAAAGTACACTAACAGCCTATTTCGTTATCCTCTTGGGGGATTTTTTTACCGCCCTTTTTTTCTTTCTCTTTAGAAGAAAGAAGAGATAATAGGAAACATGGTTTTAAATACAACTACAGTTAATGTTGCATTAGGTCTACCAGGTATGACTTCAACATTCAATGGATTCCAATTAATTAGAATGAGAGTACTTGCTATAGTGGCTGCTTCTTCTTCAATCATCGCAGGTTTAATTGGTATCTATTATTTAATGTTGGCAGATAAAAGGAAAAGAATGTTTAGACATGAAATGATTCTTTTCTTAATTGTTTGTGATTTCATTAAAGCGTTAGTTTTAGTCATTTATCCCGTAGTGATCCTAATCGATGAATATCATTATTCAAATCCCGTATTCTTTAATATCTTAGGTTGGTTTACAGCTTTTTCAATAGAAGGTGCAGATTTCGCTATCATATTCGTTGCGGTACATTTTGGTCTATTGATCTTCAAACCAAATTGGAGATGGAAAAATAGAAGAACAGGAAATTTAGAAGGTGGCTTATATAAATATAAATTCATCATTTGGCCTGTAACTTTCATCGTACCAAGTGTAATGGCATCACTCGTATTCATTGATTATAATGTAATAAATTATAATATGGTCACAGATAATGTAAGAATCATCCAAGATAATAATAATTACGATTTTAAATTCGAACCAAGAAGAGGCGGTTATAAACCTTGGAGTGCTTGGTGTTATTTACCACCAAAACCGTTATGGTATAAATATGTTTTATCCTGGGGTTTAGGATACATCTTGATTCTTTCAATTTTCGGAATCTATTTTGCTATTTATATTTATGTCATTAAGGAGACTCAAAGAATTAGAAAACAAATTGGTGATTTTAATCCAAATGATGGATCTAATAAGAAACCAAGAAAACCCAAAAAAAAGAGACCTTTATGGCAAAAGATAATTTACGTTCCATTTATTAAATTATGGGATTTAGTGATGGGTTTTTTATCCTTATCCATCCTCGAACCGATTACATCAGATTCAGAAAGTGAAACTAAAAGTTTAGCAATGGATTTCATCAATAAGAAACGTTCTCGTAGAAGATCCTCAGATACTCAAATTAATAATAACAGAGATTCTGCTAATATCGATAATGTCATCGATTCAATAAGATCACAACATAATGATACACAGTCACAAAATAACGATTATGAAATGACAAATATGTCTTCTATCAATGTTAATGACAATGAGATCGATTTATCTAAAGTTAGAGAAAACTTCCAAAGGGAAACTTATAATAAGATGAAAAGAAGAAGGATGCAAGTACAAAAAAATTTAAGATTTATCTTCATTTATCCATTCTCCTATTTAATGATTTGGTGTTTCCCAATTGCATCGGATATTTCACAAACTAGACACGAAATGGTCAATGGACCAATTCTATGGTTAACTTATGTCGATACTTTCATTAGACCATTAAGTTGCTTAATTCACACTTTTGTCTTCATCCTAAGAGAGAAACCTTGGAATTTAGCTTGGGATATAGTTGAAAGTTCCTTCTTATTCGACGAATACAAAGGAAGAGGTAAAATGACAGAAGAAAAAATTATGGCACTTTGTAACAGTGAATGGGGAAGACGCGGTTGGTACTATAGAGGTAGTTGGACCAAAATGGCATGTTGGAAACATCAACCACAGAAATGGAAACGTGTACTATGGTATATTAGTATGACTATCAAGGGTTTATGTTTATTCAATATCAATTATGCTGATAATTGTAATGATGCAGAATTCTGGAGTCGTTACTATTTTGCTGAGGAACCATCAAACGTTGTAACATCAAGTTCAAGTGGTAATCATGCTGAAGCTGAAAGT